>PVKS010001859.1:0-130166 GCA_004027875.1 Aplodontia rufa | reverse complement strand
TGCGTTTCACACAGGAGGCCCTGGGGTTGATCCCCAGCACTACTTTTAAAAAGAGGTTGAGCAATAGAACATGACTACGTGGAAGATTACACCCTTCCTTTAGCTCTCTGTTTCGAATGTGAGGGTGCAGGATAGCACAGATATAAAGCAAGCTCTTGATCCCCTTTCCAGTGCAAGAGACACAACTTGGGACTGAGTTGGAGGGGCAGAGGCAGGACATTTCCCCTGAGAGGCCAGAGCAGTCATGGGGCTTCCAGGGTGACCTCTGCCCGGGAAGTTCTTCCCATATTACCAAAATGTTGGGATATCAGATATTTGTTTTTCCAGGGGAACATTTTTCAGTTCCAGCCCCACCCCACCCCAGAGGATTTACAAGTCAGCAAACTGGGAACCACTCTACATCACAGTACTGATTCTCTATTCCCTTGACGGAGGAGGCCTTGCTAAATTTAAATCCTATTCATAAAACTTGTACCTTCATCAGATTATGCCCATTTCCCTTTTTCATGAGGCTTAGTAAGAAAAAATGGCACTGTGGTGAGGATTGGAATTACCAGCACCTTCACCGGTGGAAGGAAAGGGCTCTAGACACGCGTTCCTCTACACCTCTCAAGGAGAAAGGGCTTCCACGCATCTGTCCTGGAACCACGCTGACAATGGAAGCACAAAGATGAGAAGATTCCACTGGAAGACAGCAGAGAGATGGGCCTTACTGCTGCCTCAAAGTGCATCAGATGGCTTCGTCCACCGATGCTGAACCAGACAAAGCCCAGCATAACATGGGGAGAGCAATGTTGCTGTTTTGGGGTTTTTTTCAGGCACTAAACTGCCATCTGATGATGCTACCACATACATAGCTCAAGAGCAGCAAACAGTTGGCTTCCAACTGGATCTGAAGAATGAAGCTAAACCTGAAGATACCACACCACTCCCAGTGTCTTGTTAATCACATGTCCTTAATTTCCAAATCTGGGCACATGCCTCCAGGTAGCATTTATCCTACCTTTCTTTTAAAATCTGCAATGGTGTTATCTGTACACACAATGGGCTGTTTTCATTCCTCCCTGATGTGTACGTAGGAGTGGATTAACGAGCTCAAGCGACTCAAGGAATCCTGAGGCCAAGATTTGACTCTGGATTGTCTCTACGAATTTTTAGCTCCTATTTTAAGCATGCTGCTTTGGACTCATTTTCTCTAAAATGAGAGAAAGCTGTGGCAGAGGGAACTAGTTTCCTCTTGGTATTTATTCTTTCCTTCCTTAGTCATAAAAATTCCAATTTTCAGCTGAATACACCATCACCTAGCTGAACTATTATATTTCCCAGCCTCCTTTCCAGGGACATATGGCCATTTGGCTAAATTTAAGTCAAAAAGATGTAAAGAGAAGAGTACTGTGAAACATACAGGAAAAATCCATTATCCATTTGCTTGGAAGGTGGTTGCAACGGCTGGTACTCCAGCAGATATATTGGACCACAGGGTAACTTTGGGAATGGAAACAACAATGGTAGGCAAGAAGATATAAGGGATCCAATTCCCTGATATCATCAAACCAGATTATTTTCACATAAAGGAGGTTAGATTAGGTGTGAGAGTACATTGTATTCTGTTTTCTTGAAACACTGGCATGACTATCTGCTCTGTGATGAGGATTACAAAGTCAAAAATATTAGAGAAATAGCACATACGATCAATCTTGACTTCTGGAAGTTAAACAACCCATGTAATCATATAAAAGACTTTGAAAAGACTAGGCGCAGAGAAATTTATCTATATACACTTTCCCAAATTTATTTGATTTAATTGTTTTTTTTCCCATGTGATGCTGATTAGGAACTAGCTTTATGGGAAACACTTTGAGAAATGCTGGGTCAATTTATTGTTAGAGCTAATTAACACTTAATGGCTCTGTTAAGCCTTACAACATGGATTGCAGTTGAAACACTCCCATCCAATCAGATCCCCGTGGTATATGCTTTCATCAATGAATGCTTCCTATAATACATTTGTTAGTTTTATTGTTTATAATTATATATGTGATTACATTTCTATCTCTACCACAATGCAGAGAGACCCCGGTAGGTACTGCAACTATTTTGCTAACCACTTTATCCTCAACATGAGGAGAAGTGTCTGGCACATAATAAGTGATGTTCCTGGCCAATAAGTGTTCAATAAGTACGTGATTTCTGAACTAGACCTAATGTCACACATGTTATGCAAATGGCAGCAATGGAGCAAGAGTAAATCAATTTTGGAGTAGAAGCAATACTCATTTCAAAGGGAGGTTTTAATCTGCTGTCTCCTTTGGATAGCACATGGGTTATTAACTCTGCTAGCACCCATGTGTAATCCTAATGAAGCAAATATTAGATTCCCTTTCTAAGGAATCCTGAGGAATGTTGACCTATGGATAAAATTGGAGACTTACAATGTGTTTGCAGATAAAAGAAAGAAAACTTCGAATTGTCAGGGTGACCCATTACTGGACTTCACTGTCCTGGGTGTCTAAGACAGATTACTCACATGGCTGAGAATTAACACTGGCTATGGGGTGGAGCCTACTGAGCCTGTCAAACAGTGTGGAAAACATGGGCTATCGCACGAGGACTATGTTCCAGAAAGCAGGCATCCCACTAGCAAGTGAGATGCCCAGAGAAAAGATCTCCTAATGCAAGAGTTCTAGCCCTTGAACTCCCAGAACTTCCTACATTGTCAGTCAACCAAATTACTAAAATCAGCCCAGATTTAAAGAGAGAGGAATAAGCTTCCATCTCTCCACAGGGGTTGCAGCTTGCATTAATACAAAGTGACATTATGGCAGTCCTTTTTGGAGAATATCTGCAATAATGACATTGAAATTATGATAGTTATTAGAACCAGCACTAGATATTGCTATTTGATCTTCATAAAGAAATATATTATTCTATTGCAAATTTTATTTTTAATAATGTGATAGCTGAAACAATATAATTGGTTTCTTTTGTAATCCTAACTTGTTTATTTTATGTATCAAAAACATTATTCTGAGAATAGATCTAGGCTTCTCCGGACTCCTAAAAGGAACTAGGACACAAAAACATTAAGATCCCCTGGGCAGTGTAGTAGTGTGGTAACCCAAGGGTCAATAGTGAGCCACCTATGTTATTCCTGCCCCTGCTGGCCTGCCTGTATCTACAATGTCGAGTCACTTGGCCAAATTCTTATCTTTAAACCTCTGCAGATGAGGAGACTCCAAAAGCCCCCTCAAAGAAGGATAATCAACTCAAGAAATGGCAACTATACCTAAACCAATAATAGGGAAATCATGAATTATTTAATTCTACATTCCAAAAATATCTTCATGGAAAACAGACCATAAAGTAAAGAGAAAAAGAAGTAATTCAATTAGAGCAACTGAATAAAACCCTGCTCTACATTAAAAACTCCCATGAGCTGTGTTCCTTACTTGGCTGGCACTTCCCCAACCCTAACCAGGAGGTTGAAATACATGTGCAATCACTCAGGTCCCCTTGTTTTGTAAGAAAGGCCACAATTCCATGAGACAATGTTCTTGGAGGAATAAAACTAGGTAAAACATAAACGTATGCATTTAAGTCAAGGAAAAATTTCATTAACCCTCAGCAAATCTGTGGTGGGGCAAATATGGAAAATGGACTAGGCATGAATTCAAAGGTGGTTTCTTCCTGGGGTGACCCACAAGTCTCAGTTGGTCTCTGACTTTCCAGGTTTTTTTCTTCTTTTTCCATCTCTCTATTTTTATTTTTTTTATTTGGTCAACATAGTCACACGTATTGGAAGGAATCATTGTTACACATTCATGAACACATGGATATTGAAAAAGCAAGCCAAGGCTGATGCCAGATCATGGTCTCCCCTCTTTGACTTCTCATTGTTCCTGTGTTTCCCCCACTTTACCTCTATGTTAGTTGGACTTCTCATGGACATCAAGGGTTCCCAGCTGCATTTATAACCCCCCTATTCCCTCCCTCCAGCTGCACTGATATCCCCACTGATCCCTCCTTCCCCTCCCTACTGCACAGACACAGCTACATCAATGTTTATAGCAGCTCAATTTACTATAGCTAAACTATGGAACCAACCCAGATGTCCCTCACTAGACGAGTGGATTCAAAAACTGTGGTACATATATACAATGGAGTTCTACTCTGATATCAGGACAATATCATGGCATTTGTAGCCAAATGGATTGAGGTGGAAAAATTATGCTTAGTGAAATATCTCAAACTCAGAGACTCCAGGACCAAATGTTTTCTCTCATATGAGGAAGCTAGAATACAATCTGACTTTCCAGGTTTTACCACTAAAAGTTCTGTATCCCAGGAAACCCCTCAGTCCTGGGAGAAGCAGGATAACTGGTCCATCAACTTATTAATAATTTTAAAGAGATCCATGTACCAAAATAAATATCAAAATCTTTGGATGCTATACTCAGTATTCTAGATTTGAAAGAAATTTACCAATTGCTGTGACAGACTAATGCTATCTATTTTGAATAATATGAACTTCAATCCTTAACTCCAGAAATAAGCATTACACACAATTCCTAAATCTTCTTAAAAATATTTCTCATGTTGCTTTATATTTTTGTAATGCTATACCCCCATTAAAAATGGCAGTAGTATCTTAGGAGACGTAGCCTATCCACTTGAACTGATTGAGCCAAGCAAATTAGCCAGTTTGGACTGAATCCATCACATGAGCTGATTAATTTGAATCTCTTTCACAGCATTCAATGACCAAGGATAACCTTGCTGCCACACTGTCTCATCAGGGAGTGATTGTTTTGATTTTAAAAAAGATGTGGTCGATTCTTGAAGACCTAATCCAAACCAAATATGTGGAACTCTCAAGACAAACAAGAGATGTGGCATTTGATTTTGCATTTGATTTGTCAGAGCCACCAGACAGTATATAATTTATTCTAGACAAATTTTTAATTATCATCCTCCTAGTCCTCCTGGGCCTACCACTGATTACCCCATGGTATCATCATGGTATGTGCTCCTTTATTGCCCCCTGTTGTCCTGGTTCTCCTTCTGATTCCATCACTGCTCCTTCTCTGGTATCTTTTCTTGCCACTTAAATTAGAATTTTTCCAAGATCTTATTATCTACTACATCCTTATATTTCTCTGCAGTGGTTCTCATGTTGGTTCTAACCCTTGTTCAATCCCTAATGCATCCTTGGTCAACTCTTCGGAGGGTTACTAAATCTAAGCACAGACTCCCAATTGACTTTCCTCCCTAACGCCTGGTCCACATTTCCTGTTACCATCTAGGCATCTGCTCATGAAATTTAGCATATATCTATAATGAAAGTTATTATCCTCCCTACTTAACCTATTCCTTCCCTGAATCCTCTGTTTCTTTTAATGGCACCCCTAGCCAGTCACTTGCATGCAGAAGTTCTGATCATACTTAGCTTCATGTTTTTATCCTAACTGATAAATTGCCAATTCTACTTTCTTATCAAGTTTATGCCACATAATATTTTTCAAAAGCAACCACTACTACATTTGTTATTCTCAGGAAACTTATAATTTGTATTGCAAAGACCAAAGTAGAAGAGGTTATTACATAGTCCCTGGAAGAATTAGTGGCACACTGCAGAGGGAAGTCTATAAAAGTCATGCAGGAGAAAGAAGTTGGGAGTAACAGAAAAAAAATCACACCTATTTTAAGTGAAGGAATACATCATGGGTGTTTTATTGGCATACCTCTTAGGTTCCACTAAGGTTGCGATGCAGGTGCCTAATAGGCCCAGACCTTCGGGAGACTGAGGCAGGAGAATGTGAAATTGTACCAATACTGAATCTCTGGGTAAGGCTAAGCATAAAAATAAACCTGGATCTTCTACGTACCTCACACTTAACCAAAATTTATGCCCCAAAACACACCTAAATTATGATCCATGTATCCTGAGGAAGTATGTCCCTCCTAAAATCACTATAATTTATGATACTAATAATAATGGACTTTGACAATGAGTTTGTTTCTCAGGTAAGTAAGAAAAGGAAATGGTTTGGAAAAAAAGCCACTCAATTAGAGTAAAACTCTAATTAGTTCCACCAAGTTAGCAAGTCATGAAGAGTTAGGACTACATGACTTTGTATCCCAAGAGAAGATTCCAAGTGAGTTCTAATTAGCCCAGAAACAAACACTATGATTGAGTCATGCAGAGATTGACAATTTGAAATTAGAGAAAAGGTTCTACCTTACCTCAACATATTTATATTTTTATGTAGAGATTGACTATTTGAGATTAGAGAAAAGGTACTATCTTACCTCAACTTATTTATTTTTTATGTTCCTTTTCTCACTTATAAGAAATAAAGCCAGCTGCTGTTACTTTAATTGAAATTTCATTTTTGTGAGGAAAATGCACCTAGCTATAATTTCTTTTAATTCCACCTCCTGAATGTCCACCCTAGAACAGGCACATGTCATGGGCCTTAGGCAGGAAGTGAGGGGGCTAGTGTTGTTCACATGGAAAAGCCATTTGAATCACCCTCACTGCATCCTAGAAGGAACTCCCCACTCTTCAAGTGTCATGTCTCCCAAATGCAATCCTGTGTGAGAGACACAAATTCAAAACACAACAGACAAAGCTCTGGTATTCCCGCTCATAAATTTTAAGAGGCAGATTGCAGCATTAGGTTGGAAACAAGAAGACTGAAATTCTAAGTCTTTGTACAAAGCATCATGCAGTTTAGATAACAATGTTAACGCATCACAATTTATAAAATACTTGCACTATCTTAGTTTATTTTAGTTTAAATAGTCTCCAAGTTTTCTACTAGTTCAACAATTTCATGTTATCTATTTTTTTAAGAGGGACAGTGAGAGAGAGAGAGACAGAGAGAGAGAGAGAGAAAATCAATTTTGCTTAGTTTTTTCCATGTGACTTTCCTTGCTCTGAAGTTTCGTTGTGTATGTGATGCTGGGTTCGAACTCGCGTATTCTCACATGCCAGGCAAACACTGTAACTGCTGAGCCACTGTTCCAGCCCTCATGCTATCTATCTTTAACATATATATTAATATTTACTTAATACAAGTATATACACCTCAAAATAAAATAAATACGTTGCTAATCATTCCATGCATCAAAGGATTCTATATTGCAAAAAAAGAAGCCATTTTTATATTACTTTTAAATAGCAATGTTCTGTAGTATATTTTTTAATTATTTGATATATAAAAGGTCAACTTACACTTAATATTTCAAAAATAACCTACCTGGAGATGTCTAAGAGAACATCTGTTTCAAGGAGCTTAAAATCCTTACTTTTCCTTTCTGTGTTTAGGACATGGTACAGCACCCTTTATCATTAAGCAAGATTCACTAGGTCTATGTATGTTCTCCTCTAAGAAAGTGCCAAAAATAAAGAGGATTTTATATTTTCTAAATATCCTTTTATCTTTGGTTTCAAATTTTCTTTTCATTTATTTTATTTGATAATAATGCTGTTTAAAATTTCTGTAAAAACATCTCTTTAAAAATCATGTGTTGGTCTACTATTTTCCCTATAAAATCTCAAAGAATAGCTTTCCAGTTCCATATTACAAATAAGATCAAAGAAAAGTTTGATTGTTGACTCTTTCAATCTTTACTTTCTGCCCTGAAATAAAGTGCTCAAAACATTTTCCTCCATCACTCCACCCCCACTACCAGCACCCTTTCCATGCTACCATGCCCCCTCTCTTCCAAGAAGAGTATCCTGAATTTGAATGCTAAAATTTAACCACTGATTGCCGTCCACTATCAATCATGCCCTTCTAAAGTGAGAAATCCCAAATCAAGGGCCAAATTATGTGTGGAGGGTTAGAGAGAAGACTGCAATAACACTAAACATTGTTAAGTAATAAAAATAAGGAGATTGAAATTCTTTGATCAATCTATTCCCTGATATTCTATAATTTCTGATTGATAATACAAGCCAACAGAATCTAAATGAGGTCTGCCTACATAAGGAAAACAGCATGAATTTAGCAGGCTCTAAAAATATCTTTTAAATTAAGTCAGATACATCTGCTCTTAATTACATACATGCACACATGCTCACACATGTAAACATGTACACAGTGGTAGATTAAAGACAGCTGCAGAGTCTTTGCTAATCCTCTCAGGGAGAAATGGACATTAATCTTCCTTCCCTGATGCTGGGCTGATCTTGGTGCCTTCCTTGACTAATAGAATATGAAGACTATGACATGTTGAGGCCACTAAGTCTGGGTCAGAAGGCATGCAGTTTCTACCTAGTTCTATTGAACCACTCACTCTTGGGGTACTCTCTCTCTTAAGTCACTCTTTTTTGGTTTCAGCCACCATGCTGTGAGGAAGCCAAAGCAACTCCACAGGGAAACATTTGGGGCAGAACTCAGGACTTTTAACTGATTTTCCTGGATTGGATAGGTTCTCAGCCAAAAACCAGCATCAACTCCTAGCTGCATGATTGAGGCATCTTTGACTATGAATCCAAGTTTACCTTTAGTTAACCTCAGTCCAGCCGTGATCTGACTGCAAAGATTAGAAGAACCCAAACTAGAACTCCCAAGTCTGGCCCTTCCCCTCCAAATTATGAGCAAAATAAAAAGAGTATTTTAAGCTTTTAGATTTCTCGGCAGTTTGTCAGGTAATGATAGAGCTCCAGAAAATCCAGACTCAAACTTTCATCATTCTGATGTTATGCATCACAGAGAGGATGCTAGTAATCCAAGGATAAATTTCTTCCCCTCTTATTTGCTAATAATTCAGGTGAGTTGTAGTTTTCTATCCCATACAAATGACACAAAGCCAATATTACAAGAATTATTCCAACTAAAGAAACAACATCAGTGTTCATAATGTTTAGTTTCTAATTAGTGTTACAGACCCAAATCTCTATGTATGTGCAATTCAGCTTAAATTTTAAAAAATCACAGATAAGAAGGTAAACAAAGACAATAATTCTGTAATCACAATATTTTATAGAAATTTTTCCCCTCAAATATTGCTTCCTGATTAGTGATCATCTGGCCTCAGATCACCAAGCAGTTACAACGCCTTACAATTAAACAAGGAAATGCATTAAATATCTTTGAATATCATATAGCTTCGATGAACCTTTCTTGCCATTTAAAGTACCCAAGTATTGAAAAGCAGAACAAACAGAAGGACTATTATAAAAGAAAAACAGTACTCTCTCGGTCATATTTTCAAGTAAGAACAGTTTAAAGTAATACAGAGAATGAAACAGTGAATTTGAACACAACACACACTCTGAAAAACAAAAAAGAAAAAAAGATGCTGAAGGCTACATCATATCGTCTCTACACCCTTCAAAACAGAATCCTAACATTTTGGAATTATAACATATTCTCCTTCCAGTGAGCCTGCCCTGTGCAAAAGGTGGCATCCTTACAAGGTTGAGACTCCTTCCCAGGAAACCCCAGAAATGACTTACACAAATCCTCTCAGGTAAATTCAGGAAAAAGCACAGAGAAGCAATCATTTTACCAAATAACTGACTATTCTTTTTGAGGGCTTAGAACCTTTATGCTAAGTTGCATGGAACTTCTTCCTACGACTTAAGAATTCTAGAGTACATTCAGCCAATTCATCCACTATTTAGAAGCAAAGACAGCCAGATACATTGATTGTATGAGGCAAAGTTACAACAAACTAAACCACAAGAGCAAATTCTTCATGACCCACTTAACTTACTCCATATAATACCACAAAGAAAAATGTACAGCTTTTTCAAAATCCAATGTCTATAAAGACAGAACGCCTTGAAGGAAAATGGTACCAGACTTAAGGTAGTGATGTCTTTTATTAGTACAGTAAAGTCCTATTTTTATGGAATAGGATGGGTCTGAGGTCATTCCATAAAATTGATTTCCCAGAAAATGGAAATAGGCAATTTACCCTAAGAATTTTATTGAAAAATTATGCTATTCTATTTGAATAATGATGGGAATGTTCTACACGTTTCCTTTATTAATGAATTAAAATACACAAAACACCATAAAATTATATTAGAGGTTCAAAAGTATCACTTAAATCTTCTTTACCAGTCACTTTCATTTTGTAAAATCAGCAGTTCCATTAAAATCGTATTATGTAAAAATGGGTTTTTACTGTAATAATAGTTATTACCTATTTAGCTTCCAAGGATGTTGTGAAAATTAAATAATAAGCCATTGGAAAGCAAATACAAAGTGGTGCTAATACCAGAGGCCAAGAGGGGCAGCCAGATGGAAAAATGAAGGAAAAGAGCACCTGATACACTACAAATCACAGCTCTCATCTGAAATTTCATTACCACCAATACTCCACACAGTGGCCATGTGCACTGATACCATCTCATTTAATCTTCTTAAGATTATGATATATTAATTATAGCTCTCATGTTGTAAATGAGGGTCAGAAGGGTTTCCACCAATGCTAAATAGTTGGTAAACATCAGAATCCAAATGTGAACCCAGGTTTATCCTAATCGACAGCTCATCGTAAATCCCACTGAGGAATCTTCAACAATCAGTTGTGCCTCATAACTGCATCTCAAGTTCTTATCCCATCTTTCAAACTCTGCTTCATAAAGCCACTTCTTTGTCACCTGAGACAGTTTAATTCTAAACACTTTTGTGATTATCATAGCAATGTCACATTATCATGCATTATGTGTTTTACTAACCCAGCTAAATCATCAACTGTCTAAGGTCATGGCTGTATCTTACTGCTTTGGGACACAATCCTGAGTACCTGGTACTGCACTGCGAACACTATTTAGTGAATATTTGTTAACTATACTGGAAAGGGCTGTTGATTTGAATTACTACTATATTTGCTGACAGATGCAAGACAAATACTTTTGCCAATGTTTCCTTGCATTAGATACTTTTTTGGAAGCTTCTCTAGATTTTTAAAGAGTGTGTGATATTAAAATCTTTAAATAGAGCATCTGACATACAGTAGATATTCAATAGATAATATTATTTTGCTTTTGCTTTTATTTTCAGTCCAAGTAAAGGGAATAATGTGAATAGTAAACAAATAAATAAAAATTCAGGAAAACATGTAGCCTGATTTGTATGAATCAGTGAATCGCTGCAGTTATAGATGATAACTTTTTAAAGAAAGGGGAAAAACAGATATAATCAAGAGTTAGAGCTCTGAATCAAACTCTCTGATTTCCTTCTCCAGCTTTTGTTCTTACTGACTGGGTAAGAGTTGAGCAGGTTACTTAACTTCTCTGTGTTCCAAATGCTTATCTGCAAAGATGTGGAATACAGGATTCTCTTATAGAGTAAGTATAAAAATTAAGTGAGAAAATCAACACAGAACATTGAGCACAGTACCTGGAACGTACCAAGCACTCAAATTACACTTTCTATCATCATTATCATAAAAATCACTTCATAATTCTTAGGAATCTTATCAAAAGATACAACTTGTTTTCCATATATTCATAAAGTCTAATATAGTCATACTGTCAAATACAAAGATTCATTTTCTGAATGAATTATGGATGGCAGTCCTGAGATCTTGCATTTCATCTGAGCTACACCTCCCAAGTGTCTATCTTGGGCCAAACTCAGGTGAATAATTTTGATTTAAATAAGGGTGGTGGGGCTGTAGCAGTGGCTCAGCGGTTTCAGTGCTTGCGGCAAGCACGAGGACCCCGGTTCAAACCCCAGCACCACATACACAACTAAGTGTTGGAGCAACGAAGGCCATTTGAAAAACTAAAGTTCTTTCTCTCTTTTTCTGTCTCTCTCACTGTCCCTCTCTCTTAAAAAAAAAAAAAAAAAAAAAAAAAAAACAAAAAAAAAAAAAAAAAAAAAAACAAAGAAGGGTGGGAATGAAGGAAATGAGCACATCCAGGAAAAGCTGAAGGGTTGAGAGGAAAGCAAAGCCATGTGCAGAAGGAGGAGCTAGACTCAATCTGGAAGTCCACTGGAGGCTGAAGCATCAGGAAATGTTTTCCAGAGTCCGAAGGGAAAAAAATCACAACACAGCAGCTCCAGGAGAAGACTAAACTGAGCAGCACAACGGATTCAAAAGCTGGCCCCAAGCAGACCATTCATTGGCATTATAATTTATGAGAGGTTATACGCTGGGTGCAGTGGAACAAGATTGTAATCCCAGTGGCTCAGGAGGCTGAGGCAGGAAGATTCCAAGTTCAAAGGCAGCCTCAGAAACTTAGCAAAACCCTAAGAAACTCAGAAAGACCCTGTCTCAAAATAAAAAAAAATTAAAAAAGCCTGCAGATATGGATCAGTGGTTAAGCACCCCTGGCTTCAATTCCTAGTACCAATTAAAAAAGAGAGAGAGAGAGAGAAAGAGAGGTTATGTAAAAAGAGAGAGGAACGGGCAAGGAGCAAGGATTTCATTATGTATGATATGACTCTTTACAGTCACCTGTCTTTCCACTTGAAAGCTAAAAATAATGAACATATTGTATGTATTTAAAAAAAAACATTGCTTCTCTCATTCTCACAATAATGTTGAAGGGCTGATTAGAAGATAAGTAACATTCCCAGTAACTATTCACCCCTCTTTCTTTTTCCTTCAGCGTAGATCTGTGCTATTTAAGAGCAGCTTCTTGGGGAATTCAGACCCATTTTCTGATCTAACCATGAACAAAGGAACAAAGGATGATGGTGAATGCCCGGGGCTCCCTAGAGCCAAGGCACAGTGGACATATCAAGGGCAGTGCCTGGCAAGATGGGTGAAATGGCTCATCACTCAGCATAAAAGCCCCAGAGGACACTGAAAGCTTGGCATCCTTCAAAAGCTTCTCTTGCTTCCTGCATGGAGTGGGAGAAACAGCTTGCTTAGTGGGAAAAACCATTGCCCAGGGCAAATCCGCTGGCTAGATTCATCAAAGAGATGGCTGAGACAGAACAGATTTTCCTTTTCCGTATAGGAATGACTCATGAGCTTGTTTATTCAAAAAGTTACATCGTCCATTGAAGAGAGGTGGCTGACGGGGAACCCGGATGATGGTAATAATCCAGTTTGTATTGGGCAGTCCACTCCCACCTGTTCCCATCCCTCTATGCACAGTTACAGAGGCATCACAAATGCCCAGAGGTGACCAGAGTCTTTTGTTTTATTCTGCCTTCATTCTGCCATTGTTAATAAAGCAAACATACTACTTTATTTATTTTTTATCCTCAGTTCTTTTAGAAAGGGAAAGTAGTTTATTGCTGAAGAATAAAGACTTAGAATCAGATTGCTTGAGTTCAAATCCCTCAGTCGGTTTAACTGCAAGCCCTGTGACCTTGAATAAGCTACTTAAGTGCCCTAGGCCTCTGTTGTTCTGTAGAAATGCAGATAGTAATATTTCTTCCTTCACAAGGTCATCATGAGGGTTAATTTAGTACATGGAGTACAATTTCTGGAATATTGTTAGTGTTCAGGGTTTGACATTATTATTACTTTACTGATGGCCCAATGTTCTTTCATTACAGATCTTCTTTTATTTACTATTACCTTAAGAGGTTCAAATTAAACCATAAATGAAATTAGGTCTTTTGGAGGAAATATAATTATTCTATAAAAATATTTTCTTCTCAGGCTAGGGAGATTTTTCTCAAACTTTTCTGAGCTGTCTTGCTTTTTCTTTTCTTTTTTTTTTAAGATAGAGAGAGGGAGACAGGGGTAGGGGATCAACTTTATTTAGTTTTTCATCTGGGTCTTGTTTCTCTGACAGAGTTGTGCATGTGGTGCTGGGGTTTGAACTCGGGTCCCAGTGCATGCCAGGCAAGCATCGTAACGGCTGAGTCACTGCTCCAGTCCCCTCAGCCTTCTTTTCAGAAAAAAAAAAGAATATTCTAAATATAGGTGTGTGCGTCTGTTTATCTTAGGAATCATCTTTTTTTCTGTATCTGTGTATACCGGGAGACAGTTCAAGATGAATGAGCATATGTATGTATGGATACATGTTTTTTTTCTATTTTATTAATCTATTTCTTCTCTTTAATTTGAGAAGTCATGACAACAGACAGCTTTTCATTTGCCCTAAGTTTTGTATATAAAAATTCACAAAGGCAAAAAATAAGATGGCATGTATAAGTTGTTCTCTTGCATTCTTCCTTGTGTCTTTCAAGCTTAACAATATTGGAGCTATAAGTTTGTCCTCTGACACATAATAAAATTATCCAGTTGGTATGGTGATTACCTGTTCCACTTTTAATACTTAGGCCAAGCTGTCTGTTATGCATTTCACTGGACTATGAGATTCCCCTCTAATATTCACCCCCCTACACACAAATGCACTGTAAACATAAGCAGTTATTCATTTCTGCTTTCCTTACTGTGTTGAAAAACATAAGACATAATCCCCAATCAGATGTGGCCTGGCTCATTCTGTCTGTGAGTCATCTCATTGGCTGTTGCACTCACTGGGTAAAATCAAGACGTCATCCCCTGGGCCTGGGATGGTATGACCGTGTCCTCCCCAGCCCTCTTCAACATCTTGCCATGTTTCAGGGGCTGACCATTTTAGAGCTGATTCAGGTGCATGGGTGGAAGCTAGAAAATAAAGGAAAATAGCAAAGATAAGGTAAAACTCTGATTCATTATAAAACATTCAAATTCTATCCTTGTTTTAGGAAGCTGGGAGGTATTCTCACCTACCAGTGTAGCTGTTTTTAAATACTTTAGAAGTTTCTATAAAAACATTTATCTGCTAGAAAATAATCATCCAATCCTTAGATTATGTCCACTTCTTAGAAAAGCATATTCTAGTCTTACTAAACATTTGTGTTTTATTTTATTATAAATATGTGCTTATCAAAGAGTATTTGGAAAATGCTAATAATGAAAAGATAATAATTATCAATAATCTCACCCCCTAATGATAACTGCCATCAACGCTTTATTTGTTTCTTCCAGAGTTTCTCAGCATTTTTACACAGTTGAAGTTATAGCATATTCAGTTCTTCTTTTGCATCATTCTTATTCTGCTTAGCCATTTTTCCTATGCATTTTTAATGTCATTAAAACTCCTTGTGAACATAATTTTAGTGATTATGTAATATTCTATTGTATCAAAATCAATAATTTGCCAGGTGTGCTGGCACATGCCTATAATTTCAGCAATTTGGGAGGCTGAGGCAGGAGGATCACAAGTTTGAGGCCAACCTCAGCAATTTAGCAAGACCCAACATCAAAATAAAATGGTCCCGGGATATAGCTCAGTGGAACAGTGCTCATAGGTTCAATCCTCAGAGCCAAAAAAAAAAAAAAAAAAAAAAAATTCATTATTTACTTAATCTCTAATGTCTGAAAGGCTCTTTCCACTTACCTTTAAAATATAAGTAATGTGGTATGTATGAATTACCTCTTTGTAAATCTGCTGACAATCCTAATCATCTTTGTAAATAGATTCCTCAGTAGATGACTGAGTCAGAGAATGATCACCTTACAACCCTTAATGCATATCAGTGGCAGAATAGTGATCTAGGCACTTCTCAGGACAGTAATTTACATACGGATCATATGTTCCAGCTGGTTCTCATTGATTCTGCCTCTGATGATAAAATGACATTTTCAACTATTCCACTTGGCATCTCTATCAAAGAATTCAAATGAAATGTAATAATTTTCAGTAGAGGCTTCCACAACCACATAAACGTACACCACCACACTGAACTGTATCCACTCGTTCTTTTCTGGGATCTAATCACTGGGACAGAGTCAGAGGGGCAGAAAGACTGTCTCAAACAGGAAAGATGAAAAGGACTCCTCTTTTAATGGGGTGGAAGGAATCCTGCCTGTTGCTGGCTAAGCTAACAAGCATAAATAATGAGCACCTTTCTTATTAAAATTGCTCTAGAAGCATAGGATTACAAAGCCAGTATTAGCCAAGAAGCTAATACTGTCTTGTCGCTAAATATTGGGAGGATAAAAACATGCATACACACTGAGTATTTAATAGTATCCAGTGAAGAAAATAAATAAGATATGACCAGGAGAAGCTTCCTGAAGGAGCTATTAGTAACTGAGCAGTATTTTTAAGGACTTACAAGTTGTACAGGTAGCCAGATATGATGAAAACCTGTAATCTCAGCTACTCAGCAGGCTGAGGCAGGAAATTCACAAGTTCAAGGCCAGACTGTGCAATTTAGCAAGACCCTGTCTTAAAATGAAATAAAATGGCTATCTAGGGATGTAGCTCAGGCATAGAGCATTTGCCGAGAATATGCATGGCCCTGTGTTCAATCCCCAGAACTGCAATCAAAAAGGAAAGAAAGAAAAAGTTTTACAGGTAAAAAGAGGCTGTGGTAAAAGGAATGGCAAAGGGTTTGCACTGTAGATGGAGGATGAATGTAAGCAAAGACAAGAAATGGGAGATCATGGGAGGAACCACAGAGGCCTGGCATTGCTAAACCACTGAACCAGCAGGAGGCAAACGCCAAGGCTGGAGAAAGGAGTATGAACGTTAACAAAGACTCAGGGGCCAAGAAATTTCAGACCATTAAGGCAGAAATTGATGAATTCTATCAACTTCTATATGAGTTGTTCATAAAGTGTCTGGAGCACCCCTAAGGTTTCCAGGTGGATAAATAGAAGTCCAAAAGATGGGAGAGAGCTCTGAGTCAGAGAGAAAGATTTTGGCATCATCTGCCCAGCAGTTGCATTTTATCTCTAAGGATGATTGTGATAGCTCCAGAGGATTACAGGGCAAAGGAGAAAATGCTTAACATCAGAACCATGGGGAACCCTCATTTATTATTTTCTATCAGCACCCAATTCCCCAGTAATCATGGCTAATTAAAACATCAGTATGGAGACTGTGGTCAGGCAGAAATCATAGGCAGTTTAATTAGCACAAAGTATACCACACACCATGGGAATAAAGCAATGTCTTTTTATAAGCCTCACTCAAAAAGAGGTTTTTAAATGTTTTATGACTATCTACCCTCTAATGCCTTCTTAAGTTTTCTCCATTTTCCCACCTTCTCAGTGCTATAACTAAATACAAAATGTGAATAGGATAAGGGCAATTGCTGGGGTGGCCACAATTAGTACCATAAAGGCCAGACAAGATGTTGCTGATGCATTTCCAGGGATATTTCGAAAGGGCAATGACTAGGGTCTTTAAGAACCCAAGCCGATCCTCAAATCCCCTTAGTAACTTTAACTTTATGTCACTGATGGTAGAACAAACCTTCCCTACTTTTGTCATCTTCACTCAAGTTTACAGGAGGGCTAAAACTATTTTTAATTGAACAAACTAGACTTGAAGGTAGCTATTTTAATGAGGGAACATCATGCACAAATTTGACCATCCGGCCTCAAGATAAAAACATATTTCATACCCTTATTTGTGTTATTAGATTTCTAAACAGTTAATACCAGACTCCTACCAAATATGACCGTTATTGATAGTGAAAGCTGGAGAGACAAAAAAGAAGCCAACAAGAGCTAAAGAAGCAGCAGGCAGAGATACACAGCTTATCTTTACTTGGAAGCCTAAGAACTAGAGCAGGTCCAGAGGGCACAAAAGATTTTGTTAACAGCAAAGTTCTAGTAAGAGTGGGAATTAGAAGCGACTATTGAAATTATCCTTAAGGCTTGGGTGATCAAGACAAGAGTGGTCCCAGTGGAGTGGTGGAGGTGGAAACTATATTACATGAAGTATGGAAAGGGCTGGAGGTAAGGAAGGAAAGATGCTGGGTCAGATCATCCCAAGAACTCACTGAGGAGTGGGCAGCTTTAAGATGGCAGACTCTCGGTCTTTCTTTCCAATCTTTGGTAAATTACACTTATTTTGAAACTGAAGACTACAAATTTTGGTCAGAATCAACATTTATAATGAGGTCTCATTCTGCTTCTCTGTAAAAGTTTTTCACTCAGCTGCAGCCAAACTGGACATGGTCTCAAGCTTAGCATGAGAATCAGATATTGCCATCAACCCTTCATTCTTCACCCACCCCACTTTGTGTGGCTCTGCAAAAAAGAGAGACTAGTTTTTTGAGAAGTTTGCAGAAAATATGTCAACTAAAGCAGGATTTATTTTCCACAACTATTTAGGCTATTGGTATTTGGTTTTAACTGTGAGGCACTGAACAGAAGAACCAGCAAAGGAAAAATAACCAGACAGGACAGAATTGTTAGTTGATAGGTAAAGTTCAAAAGATGTTGGAAAGGACAGACCAATTTTAAACATGAAAAGAGCTACCTGATTCTCTGAGACTGGAGGAAAAGACATTAACTTTGGTCCATGGGTAAAGGGTTGGCAAACTTAGGAAGAGACTGTCTGATGATGTTCTCATATGATTGTGAACATGATTTGCAGTTAGCCCCCCCTGACATGACAACATGATTAAGGTGCAGGCTCCTCGGAAATATCTTCATCCTCCCCCAGAGTGGAGGGGGAATTGCTTCACCTCTCCTCTTCCCTCCTGTCTCTTAAAGAGTACTGTGGTCATTGAGAAGAAACCAACGAAGCTATAATGTTGGAGAAAAACCAAAGACCTGCATTGAGCTCTTCAAAAACACAGATATCATCTTAAGCCAAATTAGCATCCATTCTCACCCCAAACCCACTAAGTTTTCACACAGTAACATACCAATTTCCCTGCCTCTCCCTGACATTGGCGTATATATACCCTACCGTCTGCTGCTCCTGAATTTTCCTGCCCACAGTGTCCTCACAATGACAGCACAATTTTGTATACAAAACAGGCCCTCAATTGAATGAACTGAGAGGCTCTCTCTGCAAGATAATTCTTCAAACTATTTCATCTGTTTTACATACTTGTACTGAATCACTGAACAGCTTAACATAGAGATGGAACTCCATTATTCATTCCATTTTTGTTCATGGCAAAGGGTCATTCATCAATATTGCAATAATTTTATTGTTTTCCATAGAACTCTTCATTAAACAAAATATACTCCCATATTTAAATTTTGGAATTAGCACATATAACTTACACCATGGGAATCAGGCAACGTCTTAGTACCATTTTATTTGAAATTTCTTTCTGATGAATAATAATATGCTAATTCTGCTAACTTATGCTTTGGCATACTTTTCTGGCCCAAAGTACATAGGACAGGAAAATAGACTATAGATTTTAGATCAATTCATGAATTGATCTAATGTTAAAAAAGGAATTTAAATACATTAAAGACTACATGGGGGCTCAGCAGTTATGGCACTTGCCTGGCATGTTCAAGGATGCAAGTTCAAACCCCAGCACCACGTACACAATAAAGTGTTGGAGCAACAAAAGTCACATGAAAAACTAAAGTTGATACTCTCTCTCTCTCTCTCTTTCTCTCCCTCTCTCTTTAAAAAAAAAAAAAGGACTATATAGTATAGAAGAAAGAACACTGGACTGAGTTGGGACATGTGAGTTCTTACCTGGGATCAACCACTGACTACAGATGTGACCAAGGAAACTGTTTAATCTCTAGACTTTCATTCCCTCTTTTAAAATAAAGAAAATTGGATAGGAAATCCTGTAATGTCTCTTCCCTTATTAAGATTCGACTACTTGAACTAGGGGTATAGCTCCATGGAAGAATGCTTACCCATTCTGGTACTGGGTTCAGTCCCCAGTATCTAAAAAATACACACAAAAAAATTACTCCATGAAGCATCAGCTTCCTATTGATCCAGTGTGTTGTAAACAACAGACCAAGTGAAGCATCTTCCAGTTAAACTTTCCCTTTCTGAAAAGCCTGGATGCTGGCCACCCATGCTGTCCTTCCACAGAGTGCTCGATACAGAAATCTTCATATGAGGAGCTCAGTGAAGTACCACCCTGACTACAGCTGATTGAACCAGAAAAGGTCACCCACAGGGAGTCTGGTGTTCTCATGAGCATTTCCCCAACATATGTCCTCTTCAAAGTAGAGGCTCACCCAATCCATTAAATCTCTTAAGGAATTTGAATATTAGACTTTCAGAGAGGAAAATTATAGGGTACTTCTTTCTTGGTAACAGTTAATTTTAAGGAAATTAGTCATTTGTTTGATATCCGCAAGTGACAGTAAGGCCCAATGAAGTCAAAGACAATTCCATCTTGTACATTGTGGAATCCCCATACCTCATAGAGAGGCATTCGATAACCAGGGCATTTTGAGCTAGCTAAAGGAAAAGAGGGATGAAAAACAGAAGGCATAAAGAGTTCAGTGCTATGGAAGCTCAGAAACTGTTACAAAAGCAGACTTCATAGCCCAATAAGCCAGGAGCAGGAGACATTAGTTCTTCTAGCTTATAGTTTTAGCCCAGCAACATTACCTCATTTATTAATTTCAATGAAGGAATTAGATCATTTTCTGATTAACAAGGACTATGTTGCAATATGACCCGAAAATCAAAGAAAACCTCTGTCGTTGTAAAGATTCATCCCACCTACAAATGCCATGTTAAACTGACTCAGGGTAAACAAAAAGAAACCACGACATACATTAGATGGTCATTATAAGATGTTTAGATGGTGAAAATTTGGCTTTTTTGAGTTAGAAAGATTCACAGGAACATCTGACTTTTGGAGAGGGTTTGTTTACTCTTATTTCCTGAAATTACCAGGAACAATTAAAGTTTAGAGATACCCTGAATTTTTCTTTCCATTTAGAGGGGGTCTAATGGCCCATCTGCAGAGCTGGAGTCCTGTGTGCACATATGGTCCATAATTTATGAAATGTGCTTATTTACATGTTTCAATTCTTACTTTCTATTGTTTTGACAAGTAAATGCACCCTTATATCTTTCTTTGACATGCAGACACATATTTAAGGTATAGGGTAACAGTAGAGAGTTGTCAGGCGTAAACACATTAAGGGCTGATACTTGCATTTTTATAAACACAATGAGGATGAATTTGTGGAACTACTGGAGGACATTCTTCTGTACCAGGCTCTTCTATTTAGTAGATTAATACTCACCTGAAATAGTGGGTGGCAAACTTTCTTTCACCAGAAGAATCACTTGAACTTGACCTTCACCTGCAACTGAATATAAAAAGCCACAACGTGGATGTTACACTAGAATCATCTTAATACTAAGGAAATCCATTTGTGAAAAAATGGATTTATATATTCTTCCCAGTCTAACTAAATTTTCAAAATAAAAAAAATGAAGTCCTCATTAGTTAATCTAAGAATTGATTTTTAACATTTGATTTTGATCACTTTTATTTGATTTAACTTAATTACAATGAGTTTTTCCAAGAGACTTGGCATATAAATTGTCGCCGGATGGAGGGACCTTGAGCCATATGCTCTCTGGAAACCAATGGTGTCCAGCAGGTCATTTTCCACATTTTCTTTCCTCTTTATCATTTTGTAGGCTCACTTTTCAGAATTCATGTATTTTTCACCAATATAGTTCAGATCATCCATGAAATGTATTTGCTTTACCTTTATCCAAACAAATTGTCCTTTTAATGAAGGCTTTTTTCCGCCCCCCTTTCTCCTCCCATCTTCCAAACCAACTGAGCACATTTAAAAGACCTGGGGTTCATTAATTTTAAGTGTTCAATAAATTAGTGGAAATAATCAAAAGGCCTGATTCTTTCTGATAATGACAATTTGATGTCAGTATAAACCAGTAGATTAAGCTAGGAACATATGCTCCTTTGCCAAGAGAGGCTGCTATAATTAAGTAGTGAATGCATCTACAAGGTGCTCTCACGCCTGATTAATTAGTAATCAGGTACGCAAACTCCATTTTTCTGGTAACACCTTGTTTCTTATTGGTTAATTACCTTTCTGCCTTATCAGATGTCATGTGGGCCAGTACCTCTCAACCAGTGGAGGGCCCAAAGCTGAGGGAGGCTGCAGCCTGAGTATCTTGTTCAAACCTATGTTCTCCATCTTTGTTTCCCTGGGACCCAAAGTCCTTCCTTCCATCACAGATGGGATAGACCAGAAATCATTCTTTTTAATTACAAAGCATAAGCTTCAGAACATTATAAAGAAAGAATCCCAAAAAGATTAAGAATGAAAGCTCTCCAAGTCTTGTATTCTTATTTTGATCATTTTCTCATTCAATTTTTTTCCGTTATGAAATGCATGAGTCTTTACTTTCTCTTTATACTGTTACATCTTGGCACAAGACACAGTGACAACATGCTCTTGATATGTTCCATTTTTATTACCACTTCTAAGACTTTGCTTATATTGTTCTTTGTCTTCTTGCATATTTTACTCACCTCTGTAACAAAAAAAAAAATAAGAAGAAAGCTGCCAGTCAACTATCCCATCCCTTTTTCTCTGTAAGTTCTGACACATTCACTTCGTTCTACTCAGATCTATGCATTCTCTACAGACTTGAAAAGCACTTCTAATTCCATATTATGATACAGATCCCAAATTTGTTCTCAACTCAATTATTATTTTTGAGTACAACTATTAATTCAGTATTACATCAGTGATTAGCTGTGTCTCCACATTTCATTTCATTTTGCAGTGCTAGGAAATGAATCCAGGGTCTTGTACAAGCTTGGCAGGTGCTCTACCTTTGAACTATACACACTCTCTCCAAACATTTGAGAAAGGGATTTTCCTTGTGTACTTCATGACCCCAGATACTGCTGAAAAATTAGATACTTTATTTTCATAGACCAATTTAGAAATCCCAAGTTTACAGGGCTCTACTCTTAGTACTCACTACTTAAAGGACAATTTAAACACATTCTGCTTACTCCTCTACAGGCAAAAGGCAAAGGAAAAAAATTAGGTTTCACTGAAAGAAAAGGAAAAGACAGTAATGGACAGGATGGCATCTGAAAAAAGACAGCAACTATAGAACACCCTTCTGTAGGACAAAGGGATAAAGTGTTGCCATGGAATCAAACTCTTAAGGAAGGCCAATTAGAAGGAAGTCCAGCCAATATTGGAAAGAGAAATCAGTTCACTTAAAGCTGTTATAAAATCATTCTTATTTAATGGTTTCTAAGCAGTGTACATTTCAAAATGTCTATACCCTCTTCTATACTCTCTTGTTCATGACAGAGCCAGAGGTAAGGGAAGTAATAAGAGTTTTTGCAATGATTCATTCAAACTAAAATAAGTGAAGTGGAAAAGGAAAGATTTGCCACATTTTTTTTCCTACCACATAGATGAAAAAATTAAAGTAAAGGTAAAACCACCCATGTATCCAAAATCTTGAGTGAAAAGGGATCCCACAGCATCTGTGTGTCATAGTTCCAGTTGCACTAGTAATTCTCAAATCTTCCACACATCTAATGTCCATCAGACACTGTCCATTTATCATTCCGTGCCTTTGGTCCCTTACCCATTTTTGGTGCAGCATGTGACACATTGGAACCCTCTCTACACCCTGTGGATGGCTTCTGCACTGATCAGTCACTGATTTTCTTCAGTCTCAACACATGCACAAACAGTTCCCATCCCCAGAAGGACCCCTTCCCCAAACACACATTGGAAAACTAAAAGCATATCAAAAATCTGTTACTCTTTAAAGTTATGTGTCTGAATGCCATAAAGCAGTTTCAGTTACAGAGAAGACAGAAAAGTTATCAAAAGTAAGAAAAATTAGCAGTGACTGAATATCCATACCACTACTTTCCAGTTGCCTCTGGGGCTGGCCCTGAGCGTATGATTGTGGATCGCAAGAGGAAATCTCCTCAAACACCATTTCTAAATCATGAGAGACAATAGAGAATGGTGGGGAAATGTGGGTGCTGGGGCCCCATGGCCTGGATTTGAATCCTGGCCCTTCCCCTTCCTAGATAGAGATAATTGACAATTTAGTCACCATTGCTGATCCTCACACACTTCATCAGAAAATAGAAAAATCATACTATTTACCTCCTAAGGTTGTTGGGAAAAAACAGTGAGATATGGCCTGGCTCAGCACTTTCCTGGCATGCATGCGGTCAAGGGTTCAAACCCCAGCACCACATACACAACAAAGTGTCACAGCAATGAAAGCCACATGAAAAACTAAATAAATATTGATTTTTATCTCTCTCATTATCCCTCTCTCTATTAACAACAAAAAAAGCTGAGATAATCCATGGAACATGCTTAGTACGGTGCCTGGAATATAACTGGAATATAGTGAATAATAAAAGTTAGTTATTATCAACACTGCCATTATGGCATGTACGTTTTTCTAGGCACCAGTTAACAAGGCTCAAGAAATATGCTTTTACTTTTTCTCACTCTTTTTACAGCTGCACCTAATCATGATGAGCTGTACTATTATAGAGTTGTAAGCAACTTAACGAGATCTGCTAGTTCGCTAAGTGTTTTGACTCTAAAAGACTGTAAATGTGAAGTGTCATTTCCAATTTGAATAAATATAAAGAGGAATGAAAATCATTTAAGAATAAAGGTATTGACTTGGGAAGAACTTAAAAGCCTTCCACAAGCTGTGCTGTTTTACACATGCTTTCACAGTGCTTAGGATTTCTGATTTTGTATTTGTAATATGAGAAAGGTTAATCTTCCTTGTTTATAAATGAAGATGCATTGTAGTTGATTCTTCCCAGATTGTAAGAACTAGTCCTCCAAAAGAAGAAAAGTGTTTGGGGTAATTATAGCCAAGTTCTTCTGATGGTTGCTATATGATCTAAGCTTGTTACAAACACAGCCGGGTAGGAGGAAGAGAAATGTGCCAAGAAATGGTACTGGCAAGAGGAAAGTTACCCAACTAGGTGTGAGGCAAGTGCCTACAGGGTGAGGTGCTATACCTGGTAAATTTCATCCTCTTTAGTGTACTAAGGGAAAAAAATAATTGATTCTCTCCCTAGCAGGTCTAATTCTCTTGAAATTTTGGAGGGAGAAATTAGTACCTAGTTAAAAACAAAAATGCATGTGACATCTTAGTAAGCCACAGACTCCTCCTCCATTTCACCCTTCCTTCCATATCCTTGTTCTTACTTTGATATTTCAGTTTATTCACCTATTAAAACTCCTCATTCAGTCCACATTTATCCAAGTAAGTCAGTCACTGACTTCATAACGAAAGGACACAGAAATACAACTTTAACTGAAGTCTGCAAATTATATTAAATCTCACCCTGGCTCGCGGCTTCTCTTTCTGCCTCTGCCTGCAGCTGACCCAGACTCCGGCTTTGAGTTTCTGAGGCAGCTGTGGATCTGATCCTCTCTTGACATTTCCATCTTAGCTCGCCATGTCTGCCACCTCTTCTCCACAAACTGCCTCACATGCCCTCATACTCCGCTGTCTGTCGAGTCCTGATCGGTAAACTTGGCCTCATTCCCCAGAAGTGACCGATTTTATTTAGCAGCAGAAAAGGATTGTTTGTCAGTTGGTCCATGGGCGTCTCAATTCACAGGACCAACACTCCTGTATAAATTCAGCTCCCCAGAGACAGCCATGGAAGTCACCTTGGCCCTCACAGCACATGGTCT
Organism: Aplodontia rufa; assembly: GCA_004027875.1. Classification (NCBI taxonomy): domain Eukaryota; kingdom Metazoa; phylum Chordata; class Mammalia; order Rodentia; family Aplodontiidae; genus Aplodontia; species Aplodontia rufa. The sequence continues at coordinate 104,783 of PVKS010001859.1, read as the reverse complement.
TTTAGAGACCTTCATGGAAGTTCTATTAACCACATCCATTAACCACGGTAGCATTCATTCATGAAAGAGCATGACTTTTTTAAGTGTAAAAGAATTTGATCAAGACGCCAACAGATATATCTGAATTAACCATAGTCCTGAGAGTTAGCTCAATTAAACCTTCTTAATTAACTCTGAGAACAATAACAATTGTTCTGACTCAGAGGGATGTTTGCCACACTCGTGTGGGGACATTTGTGACATCCCAGGATTCCTACAGACCTACAGAACTACAACCTCCCCAGAGGGACTTAGGAACAAACATTCTGCCTGTTTGCCCTTGAGACATATTTTTAAAACACTGATTTAAGGATTATATAACTTCTCTTATACCACACTCTCAAACACATGGCATGTTTTCAGGAGCAAGCATTCTTAGCAAGTGAAAAGATCCTTGTATTCATGATGGCTACCTTACACGAATTCAACCAAAAACTTACAGACCACATTATATTCCCCAAATATAACATGCAGCAGCCATCTTGATGGTATGAAAGATTTTATTCTAGTGGTTATAAATTTTAATTACTCAGAAAAAAACCAACTAGCCCATTATATCCATATTTTATGGATGACCTAAAAAGCTAGGTTTTAAAAATAAGACAGGATAGGAATTGGTTTATGAAAAAAATATTAAGTATGTAATAGTGCAGAAGGCACAAGAATATGACAAAAATACAGTAAAGATCTCAAGTATAGTAATGATATCTCAAGTTTAGGCAGCAGACTGTTAGCTAATAAGTTACAGGGCTCTTTCAAATGGAAGATATGGCTTACAAGGGTAGATAAATAAGCTTAGATTTTTTTAAAAATAATGTAATAGTAAAAGCAGTGGTCCTAGTGTCAGAAAAATCTGAGTCTAAATACTGGTTGCATCCCCTATAACCAGTGTGAATTAAGGTTAGCCACTAAGCATTGCAGAGATTTAGCTCTCTAACCTGAGTGATTCCTAAAAAGTCCATTAGATTCTGGCTTCTAAGTTTCCCTCCCTGGCTCCTTCCCTCCCTTTTTTGCTTCCTTCCTTCCTTCTTCCCTCCATCTCTATCTTTTCCTTTTGGAGAATTTGCTTTTAACCATAAGGTAAAATCCCTCTTCACATCCCCACCTCCTGTTCCATTATCTATATTTTCACCACAAAGGTTAGTAGATTTCCCTCAAGTCAATCCTCTACATTACTGGTAAAGGTCCTTGGGGATCTTGGAGAATGAGTTTTCTATAAGAATGTAAATTAATTTATTAACTAGAATGCTATAGATTGCCTTAGAGGGCTTCAGCCTGGGAATGGCTTCAGAGTTGCAAAAGATTATGACTCCGTTCTGCCTACAAAATCCTCCCAGGAGCCCAGGAGAGTCGGTTGACTCCTGTCTCCTTAGATCCTAATAAGATTCCTTCTTAAGGAATCACAGGGGCTCTTATAGGCCCCCTGAAGAACAGATGAGTCCCTCCGCACCCAGTGCCAGCTCTGCTCTGAGAATAGGAGACCTGGACAGTAGCCACAATCATGAGCCTGGCCACCCACTCAGGAAAACTTCCTTGACTTCAAAACCCCAAGTTAGCAGCACATTTTTCTGATCCCTCTGTGTGATGTGACTTGCGCTCTTCAAACCATCTTGGTGCACACAATGAAATCCATCTGTCCTTCCGTCCACAGTGCGATCACCCTGGAGAGTCCAGCCCTGACTCCTCAACACACAGCCAGCCTTTATCTTGGGGAGGAGGACATTTAGACACATGCTTTGGCCAGCCTGTCAAGCTAGGGCTTTTTTCAGTCGACCAGGAAAGAAGGTAGTGCAGCAGGAGCCTCTGAGCCTCCCAGGCGGAGCTGCTCAGCTGCTGCCTCACACAATATCCCAGCTTCGGCTGCATCTCCGCTGCGTGAGTGGGGGCTGTGTGAACTCAGGAGGGCAACTGTGAATGGTGCAGCATCTGATATGAATTTATCACCGGCTGCTGGTTGGGTGGGGGATAAAGCAAAGGGAAGGGGCTCCGAGTATTTAATGCATCCTGCCACAACCCAACAGTTTGCCCTAAAGAGCCTTTTACTAATATAAAAGGAGAGGGTCAAAAGTAAGTTGACCCCTGACAGAATGTACAATTATTAGAAGAGGGCTGCATACGAGCAGCTGCTGGAACCCCACTGGCTCCACATTGGGCTTCCAAGAGTCAGAATATGAATACTCAACTCAAGATTGTTTCTCCACCCATCTCAGCCCCCACGATCTGTCCCCCCAACCTTCACCTCCTGTTTTGGGCAAGTCCTATTATATTTCTACAGGAAGAAGCACAGCCCTCCCTAGCAGCTGCAATAATTGTGCTCCTTTTGTGATGAAGACCTCCTCCTGGTCACCCCCCTACAAGTGTCCATTGTGAATGGAGAGTCAGTGATTATACGCTCCGCCTGATGCTTTGGAGGACCCAGCTGCCTAAGTGCTGACACACGAGTGTGGGGAAGGCCTGGGAGGGGGGCTAGTGGAGGTGGAAGCAAGAGGTGGAGGGGCCCACGTCTGCGAGATGGGACTCTGACATACCAGACCTTTTGCATAAGTCAAGCCCAGAACAAATGAGGCTTTATCAGGCCCCGGTGATGAGGGGTCTCATCTCCCTTTGAAGTGGAGCTGAGCATGGGGCCTAGCAGCTTTTCCTCCTTTGGACCAAGCAAACATCCTTCTTTTGATATGCTACATGCTCATTATCTCTGCCCCATTTAATGATTTTTGATTGAAGGGTGGCGGCTGGGATGCCAAGAGGATCGTTAGAGAGGCTCCACACAGTCAAGCCCATAAGAAAGGCTTTCCTTGTGTCTGGGCCTAAATTTGGAATTTCTTAACAGTGTGCGCTTGTTCTTAGAGGCAGATAAGGACTGAGCGTGAAATTCTTAATTAAGCAATAAATAGAGAGTGGGGTGTCAGCAGATGTAGCCAGTAGCCATGGCAACGGGAATCACATGGGCAAGAGAGCTGAGACTAGAGGGAGGCCTCAGGCCTGGGCCTGACTGACAGCTAAAGAATCCTACAAAGCTTGTAAACCAGATTAATTAGCTGACTAATTATTTCATAGCGTTAATGTAACTAAAAAATAAAAATAGTTCACCATGAACTGAAACATCCCTGGAAAAAGCAGCAGGGAAAGAGGCACTGGGAGCTGGTTCTGTGAGGCAGGGGCTTGAACTTCCAGTGAGCAAAATGACATGGCTGGAAAAATGGGGTTTGCTGGATTTGACTCCCAAATTTGTCAATAAGAAAGAACACTTTTCCACAGTCACACCCATTCCTAAGCATGGCATAGAATTATAGCCATTGCTAACAGTTTATCACATCCAATGTTGCTCCTGCTGGGTCCCAATACAACTATAGCCCACAAGCACTTAAACTTGTGGCCTCTTTTATAAGAAGCTCCTAGGGCAAAAAGTTTTCGTAATTGGAAAGACAATCACAACCAATCTCCTTGAAAGATCTTTTTCAAATGAACGAAATTATCTTTGTTCTACAGATAACAATTGCTTAAGTGGTATTAAAGTTTAGTTGTGGAAACAATATACCATGCATGTTGGATAATCATGGATCAACTATCTTACAAAGTTTAGTTCTATAAAAAAAAAAAAAGCAACTCAGCACAAGCATGCTGAAATCAAGACACAAAATATTGTTAATCTTCTGGGGGGGGAACTTTAATAGTCTATTGAGAAAAATTTTAGTAAACATGGCATGTTTATTGTACTTTAACATATTTGAGCATTTTGTACCACAGTTTGAAGACAAGCAAAGTCTCTTAACCTCATTGTGTCTGCTAAGGCACAGAGCAATTATAATGCCATGCTCTAAGTAAAACTGCCAGCCAGTCACCGAATAAAATTCTAAGCCCCTTGGGGCTGATCATGAGCTTTTCAAAAACCCAACACTCCAAGACAGAGCTCGATGGGTGGAAAAGAGAAATTCAAGGGTCAAAACATACACTCAGCACTTTTTTCTTTGTCACTAAGGATCCATGAAAAGTTTTCTTCCACAACCCGGCCTCACACCCCTCCCCACCCTCTTGGTCAGTGATCAATGATTATTTAGTGGGCAGCACACTCTAGTGGAGGGATCCACAGCCAGGAGCTGGAATGCCTGGGTCCTGATCTTATCCATTCTCAAAGGGATCGAAGATTAATCAGGTATCTTAAATCACATATGAAGCAGGCCAACGGAGGAAATGTAGATGATTGTGACTTTGTAAAAACTTCCTATCCTGGGGCATGTAGTAAGGTTACAAGCAAACAATACAAAAGAGGATCCACTTAGAAGTGGTCAGCAAACAAATGAAATGCAGCTGTCAGTGAAGCCACATGAGGAATGAAACAGCAGCCCAGAGAAGGAGCAGCACTCCCAGAAAACTGATGTGGAATCCATGCACCTAAAAGAGGCTGAGCAGTTCCCTCCAATGAAATGAAACTTCTTTAAGTACGACTTTCCCTGTGCATTTGCATCCCACCATGTGCCCACCCAGAATGCAATGTCTTGCCTATGGCCTCATCATGTATTTTATGTCAGTTATCCCATTCCAAATCTTAGAATCATAGAGCCTGAAAAAAACAATTCGGTGAAAGTAGCAATCTAATCCACACATCAAAGGTAAGGCGCTGGAACAATACTTCCCTGGGGGTTTTGCTGGGGTATTGGTTACAATAACTATCTCACTGCCATATGGCATTGGAGAATACTGACAGGTCTTCAGAAAGCATACTACCTTAGCCCCACCTCTGTACAGATGTTGTAAATTTTCACAGAGGATGTCAACAATTACAACCAAATCTACACAACCCAGACAATGGACACCACCACAGAGGAGCAGTGTGAGCCTCAGTTCCTCCTGAGTCTTCATATCCTCACTGGTCCAGCCCAGAGAAGGGAACAGAAGTGGCTTTATCACCCATCTGTCTCACACACTCAGAGAATGAGGAGGCACCACCAACCATGAGAGTTGCCAGCGGAAACCTCTTAATGGAACAAGGATATCCAGATTTAGGACACACTCAACCAACCTTCCGTGACTTCCTGTTCCTTTCTAAATTTAAAGGTAAAGATTTTAGGATATTCTGATACAAATAATTTTTTAAATTAATAAAGGCTATTTACTTAATAAAACATATTATGTTAAAATAATTATCTATGCACTCACACTACATATAATAATTATCTATGCACTCACCTACATGTAAGTATATGCACACAGGCACAGATACTTACACAGATGGGAATTTAAACCACGGAGATAAACACAAAGTATAGTAGCATAACTTGCTATTAATTCAATCGATAATGCCATCAAAAGGGAGAAAATCCGTGGCTGAGTCGTTTCTTTTTCTTTGCATCATAAACGTTTGGCTTACGTGTGTATTCAAACTAGCTTGCAGTTCATGATTAATACCTCACTAACAGACAAGACAGCCTCTTCAGAAGTATGCTAAGTAAGAGAGCAATTCAAACTAATTTTTTAGCATATGTATCACAAGAATAGTTTAAAAATTTAGGGTAACTCTTTGCTCTTAATAGCTGTATTTGGCTCCAGTGGTAAAACAGTGTCAGCGATCTCTGTCCATCCTGAAATTTTATAGTTTTAGGTTACATTTATGGGTGGATTAAATTAGAAATAAAATGTGAATGGTACTATTCAGTGTAAAGAAAACATATAATAAACCAACTGGCAAGAAAAGAAAAAAAAAACCTTAAAACTGACAAAGCACAAGACTCTTTTCTTTAGTGCAATTAAAACCGAATGGTCCCAGGGCTCAACTGTAGGTTAGACCTCATTGTCACATGGGTAGGCACAGGTAGGAGAGACAAGGAACTGTGGATGTTTGCCAAGCTCTCTAAGGCCTTAGGGCCCAGTCTGTCTTGTGGCAGGGACTGGGACTTGCCACACTGATAAGGTCCCCTAAATTTAACCAGGAAATAAAAAGACCAATTTATAACAAAAATGTCATGCTAGTCATTCTAGAGACACATTTTCAGATTCTCTTTCTAGAGACCACTCTAAGAAGAGGCTCACAGTGAGCTGATAAGGTTGGTACAAGTAGACACTGTGGTTTTCACAGTGACCAGTGCTGACATGGGAATGGAAAAGGAATGTAAAATAAACTCCAGGAAGTCAAACATAGATGATGCTGATCTTAACACTGGGATCCTGTGAACATGAACAATAAGAATGTAAGGAAGTTCTCTTTTTGGGGGTGGGTGGTGGTCACTCAGACTTGGGGAGAAAGAGTACCTGTTTAGTGTCCCCTACCTAGTAAGTCTTGGAGCTGGGATTTAAACCCAGGCAATCTGGTTCCAGAGCCCACTCATTCAATTCCCATTCTCCATAGCTGTTCCCTTCAGAGCTTCACCTCAGCACAAATATCTGGAATTCAAAAATAAATGGTGGTTTCTGACAGTGTCCTTGACATGCTCCCACAGTTGGCTACTTACCCAGATAGGTGAGCTGCCTTGCTTGCCTGTTGAAGAACCAGTCACAGCCTTGGTCTTGTCCAGGTGACGGCAGAGATGGAAGAGACCGACCCACCTGACTCCTGCATCTTACAAGGATGTCAGGCTGAGGTGGCATGTCTGTGTGCACCAGCAAGAGGTAGTTCCCAGGAGCAAAGTTGTCAAACGTTGCTTCATACTTGACACGAGAAAAAACACCAACAAGACAATTATTTAGTAAGAACCCCCCCCAAAAAAAACAAGAACTAAGAATACAGATTCAGTAGTTTAGAAATAGGAGAGATTAAAAACAAACAGCTTTTCTTGTGGGAACTGGGCCTACTTAGATTGATTCCATAATAATTTTAAAACTACAAAAATAGTTCACAACTAAAAAGTCATAGAACACAAAGACTGAAAGAAGCCATAAGTTTCTTCTTGTTTCGTAACCTCAATTAACAAAAGAGAAAATCCTGTCCCAGATAAGCAAATTGACTTGTCCCAGGTCAAATGTCTAGAATAGACAGGGCCCCTTTCCTGCCTAGATTTTCTCACAACTTGAAGGGGTAGGCAACAACAGAAGCACCACACATTCGCAGCAGAAGTTGCCAGCACTGTTGGAGTAGTCATTGCTCCCTCAGGCACTAGCCACTAGAGTCATTCAATTCTCCAAAGACCCCTTGGTTGTTACTCTTACTGTCCTACTTTATAGTTAAGGAAACTGAGGCAGGAAGAGGTTCAGTAACTTGCTTTGTTGTCACAAAACAGGAGAGAGCTGTGCCAGGATATGAACCCAGGTGTCCACCTCCAGAGTCACCTCCTACCACCTTCACTTTATGAAAACTCCCCAGAATGTTCTCATGGGAACTACAAGGAAGGAAATAGAGGTGCATATTCTTGCTGAAAACAGTGGTTAGAAGAACAAAAGAGATTTGAATTCCTTGTAACCATAGTACACCTAAATTAGCTTCTATCTCCCTAAGATCTACTCTCATGACTAGGGAAAATTGTGTGAGACAGAAAGAAATAACTGTATTAAAGTAAGAAAAGAAACTTGACAAACTTATTGGATTACCTTTTTTTCTCTCAAAAAAGAAAAAATACCCACTTTCCATGTAGTTATTCCTCTTGGCTCCCCCAGCTGTTTGACTCCTTCAAACCCAAACCAGCCAGGGGATTAAGATCTCTGCTTGCAAGTTAATCTTTGACCACAAGGTGGCAGTGTGAAATGTACAAATGCAGTGCTGAGCCATTTTCTCTGGCTACAAACACTTGTAACTGGGGTATATAAAAACTGTATAAAAATTGTTTTTTAACTTGAAATTTTTAAAAATGCAATTCTAGAGATTGCTTCAAGGCTGTTTTCACTGAATTAATAAATTAAATCTTTCAAGCAAAGCCTTTCTGCTTTTAAGATGGGATTTAAACAGATTCTGAAATGTTTAAGTTAATGAACCAACCAAATCGCATATTCAAGTTATAGTCACCTAGCAAAAATGCTGCTTCAGTTTTCTTTTCTACATTAGATGATGCTAATGTTTGCAACCTATTACTTCACAGAAGGAAATATAAGAATCACATATTGGAGGTAGGATATACTAATGAATGGATCCCTGGGGTTACCTGCAAAGATCTGTTGATCCAAGGATTCTCAAATTGCATTGAGTAGGTCTCTTGATCCAAGAGCAAAGCCATCCAGCCATAATGGTTAGACAATGTGTCATGTACATAATTGACAGTGGCTGTCTTATTTCTGCTGTCCGTCATGGTTAAATCGTAAGAAACATCAGGAGAATTAGCCCTAGAGTAATGAAAAAAGAGAAAAAAAATGAATTCCAAGGTTATTTGTCCATTCTGGATATAATGTATCCCTGCTTATCAGTTATAATCATCTATTCCCTCCTGTGTGTCTTAAGCCCTTTGTCTGAGTGTCTACAGGTTTTAGCAATCACTCTGTGGATATCAAAACAGCCCAGTGGAAGTTGTCATCAGATGACTTCTGTATTATCCTGACCTTGCAATCTGAGGCCACTAATAAATATCACCTTAGCAAGTTCACATGGGCCAGAACCATATACCATTATTTTAACAAAGAAATGTCTACAGTCAGAATTTTCCCATATACTAAGTTGATTAACAACAGAAAACACAATATTTTTGGTGATTCTTATGGGGTACAATGACAGAGGCCCAGGATCTGACACATCTAGACTCTTAGATGCCCTCTCCAACTGCCCAGCAAATAACTTTCAGTAGCCTTCCCTAGAATGAAGAGGTAACTTGGTGCCTCTCCTATGGGCTGGCCTAAGGCCCAGTGCTCACTGACAGTACAGCAATACTCAGTGTTCTTGAGTTTGCTTTTGAAAAATTATGTATTGTAGAATCCTTAAGTTAGAAACACTTATCCTGCCTCTTGATAACCACTGTGCTGACCCAAGATCCTCCAGAGTGTGAGACCCAGATTGTGTTTGTTATATGAATAAAGTATGAGTGACAAGATCTTCCAAAAGCAGATGGTGTCATTCTAATTTATGTAAAAGCTGTATTTTAGCAAATGGGGAAACTGATGCAGAGTATAGCAGAAATATGTAAATGTCATAAGATAGAACTAGAAACTTAGGATCCAACATCCCCCAAATTGTTCCACTAATCCCACTGCAGAAAGTGATTCTAAAGACTTTATTAGAACATAAATAGATTTAGTCACATGTGAAAGTCTCTAAAAGTGAGTCTAAGTGAACCTAAAAATAAAACAAAAGTTAAAAAAAATCAATATATGTTATGACTCTTTCCCCCTTTGGTTTAGTTTTCATGTGAATCTTTGTGGCATTTAGCTGCAGGCAGATGATTAAATTTTCAAAGTAGAGGGAAACGAGAAGGAGGATGTTGGGTTTTCACAGTGAAGTGGGACGTGAAGATATCTAAAGCTAATTTATAATACAGTGGCACATTATGAAAAGGAAACTTTTTTGGTAGGAAGGATCTTGCAAGTTGCCTTGAGCTCCAGAGTTTAAGCGCCTCTTCTGCCTCAGCTCATAGATAGGGGTATTCCACCAAACCCAGCTAAAAAGGAAAATTTATTCATGTTAACTGCTTCAGCAAGTTGGAGTGCAATGGGTACAAATTAGAAAGGTAGACCTACACGTACAAGTGTGTGTGTGAACTTGGACAAATGACCAACTTTGTTTGAGCTTTGGTTCCCTTTCTTTTAAAATGGGGACAACTTCATATAAGTACATAAACTTCATATAAGTACAGTGAAACTTCAAAAGCTCATCTATATAAAGCACTCAATAGCCATCACCACACCCAACACCACCTACCTACAGCTCATTTAAGAAAGAACCTCCCATGTGCCCGATTGCCATTCCTCACTAATTATTTGACTATCCAGAGGTCTGTTTTGAAATGACAATTGGTCCTTTAAAAACACACCCCAAAGCTTTCATGTTACAGAGCATTGGCCCTGTCAATGTAGCACTTGAGATACACACACACACACACACACACACACACACACACACCTTGTGAGAGTAAATGTGTTTGTTTCATCTGTTAATAAAATAAAAGAAATGAAAACTGCCGGTGGGGGTGGGGCATTTGGGAATAAAACAACTACAAACTTATATAGCCTTAACTGCACCTTTAGAAATCTTGGGGGAAGGGATGATTTCTTCTTCTCTTTGAGCTTAGATTATAGAGAGTTCATTTCCTCCATTTTCACCACCATTTAAATTGGAATCTCTGGAATAGACAGAAGTAGTTCTTATTTATAAAATAAGTTCTATAAATGGAATGGTATTCATTTATACAACAGAAAACCCTTTCAAACAGAAAACCATTCCATTTATAGAACTTATTTTAAAATTACAATCTTTAGAATACTAAACTATCTTTTTATATTTTCTAGCTATGTGGCTTCGATCACTCTGGCTATCTCTTCTGATTGAAACCCTCAATCTCAGGACTTGCCCAGTGAATATATTTAATAAATAAAAACAGGCTTCTGGGAAATAAATGCAAACAAATATGATAAGAATAGATAGTTGGAACTAAGAAATCAAAGAGGTAGATAAGTTGGCTGCAGTGGGTACCAAGGTCAGTACTTAAGATGGGATGGGATTTCCCCACTGTCGTAAGAATGAGCATCCTTTCAGCTTCCACAGACATGTATGGGCTCTGAATAAAGAATTGTAAGACCTAAACACTGGAAAGACTAAGTAATAAATCAGAATTTCCAATTAATTTCAGTAATAAATAAAATTGTCTTCTGCATGGGAGTTCAATAAATATTTGTTAAATGAAGAAACACTCCAATTGGCTACTGAGTAACATTTCTCCCCAACAAAAAAAAAACTCTCTCCAGGGAACTACATGGGTGTCAGGAGAGTTTTTAATGAATTTACTCATCAAAGGAGATAAGCAATTGATCTTAAGTTATCAGAGTTTGGTATAGTCAACCCCATATCTGCAGAATATTTATCAAGAAGACTTAAACACTTACATGAAGTGGTCAGAAAACCTCTTTGGGGTATGTACAAATTATATGCACTAATAATTGGTCCTGTTCAAGAAAAAGTTAAGGTTTCCTTAGAAATCATATATTAGGGTGCTGAAGTAGTGGATCAGTGGTTACGGTGCTTGCCTGGCATGCTCAAGGTTGCAGGTTCAAACCTCAGCACCACATACACAGCAAAGTGTCCAAGCAATGAAAGCTGCACGAAAACTAAATAAAAATTGATTCTCTCCTTCTCGCTCTCTCTCCCTCTCCCTTTTAAAAAAAGAAAGAACTTACATATCAGGGCTGGAGTGACAGCGCAGCAGTTGGAGCGCTTGCCTGGCATGCATGAGGTTCAAATCCCAGCACCGCATAACTAAGTGTTGGAGAAACAGAGGCCAGATGGAAAAATAGAATTGATTCTTTGTACCCCCTCCCTCTTTCTCCTCTTTCCTTTTCTCTAAGAAAAAGATAAAAGAAAAAAAAAAGAGCTCATATATCTTCTATCCTACTCATGCACTTACAATTAAATAACTTTGAAAAATAATTTCATATGTCCAATGATTTCTGAACTTTTATTGCTCTCCTGCTTCCCAAAGAGAACCCTTTTTCTACTGCCTTAATGCCTGATTACTTTGGTGCCCTTGTCTCAGATACCTTGTTGTCGTCTGCAATCCTGTGAAGCAGTGATCTTTTGGATGGTTTGCAAGGAGCTGCTACTATCAAGGTGTCATTGACATTGAAGTCCTCCTCCTCTTCCAGTACATGATGTAGGTAGAAATCTTGGCCTCCAGCTTGACTCTGATGTACAGTAGGGCCTTGTACCTCTAGGCCTATGACAAGGTCTTTGCCAGCTTGGATTCAGGTGTAGTAGGACCTGTTGAGTTGCTACCTCTTTATGGCATCACAGATTTTCACCTCACTCAGGCTGTTTTCCAAGCTGGCCTTTAGATACCTCATTGAGTTAAGGTTAACATCCATGGACTAAGCAATGCTTCTCAGCTCTGTGAACTTCATCTCTGGGGATTATGAATTGGTGCTTTTCACGGGAAAGTATTTGTTTTGCTCTTATCAGTTCTAAGCCAGCTTATCATACTGTGTTCAGATGTCCACCACAATCTTGCTGAGGTCCTGGGATTTGGGAGCATCTGCCTCCACCGTCACCCTAGAGCTGGCTTTCTAGGCTTATTGATCTATTCCTTCCTTCTTTATTCTTCATTAAGAAGAGCCTTAATTTCCATCTCCAGCTATAGTCAAGTAACATTGGTGTCATCAGTGATCTTGGGAAGCCCATGGATGTTACTCTTCACAGACTGGCATGTGATCATCTCTAACTCACATTCGGCTCTAAAGCCATCAGCAGCAAGATGAGCATTGTTCATCTACAGATCATTATGGGCACTTTCTAGTGTATTTGCAAAGATCTGAGTCCTCATCTCCTTGATGGTCATGAAGTGATGCCCTCAATATCTTACCTAAGGCCCCCTCTTCTCCAGGTATTTCTGAATTTTGCTCTTTAGCCTCCAATTATCAGTCTCTAGGCTTCTGGTGGAGACAGGTCATTCAGGTCTTACATGTCTTCACTCTGGATTCTGCCCATTCCATGCAATTCCCAGCCATCCCAACAACCAGGCCCAGGACCCAGAAACAATGAATGCCAGTGGAATGGGATACAATGATCTGGGAACCTGAGTTTCCACAACATTTTTGGATACTGGTTGTGCTGCTGGCCAGTCATAGCCCATGGAAACAGTTGGTGAAGTGGTGGGGCAGGTGGTAAAGCCCAAGCTATTTGGAGATGAAGGTCACAGTCCGGAGTCATGTTTGGGCTGCCAAAAATAATTCTATTTTAACTATAGATCAAAAGAACTCCTTTTGTTCAAATCCATTCATCTGTTCCTTTTCAATTCCTCCTACCTCACCAGCCTATATACATATTTTTTTAAAGAGGGAAGGACAGTAAGAGAGAGACAGAGAGAATCAATTTTTATTGATGTTTTCACATGGCTTTTGTTGCTCCTACACTTAATTGTGTATGTGGGTGCTGGGGTTTGAACCTATATATTCAAGTATGCTGGGCAAGCACCATAACCACAAGCCACTGCTCCAGCCCCACCAGCCTATATTTTGATATTCTTTTCTTATCTTTTATTTACACCACCTTGACATTTATGAAACCATTACCTCAATATACATCAGTGCAATCAATTCGATAGATATTTCCAGAAATTTATCTTCATGATAGCAATATGGCCCCAAGAATCTCCCAACCTGATCTCCTCGACTAGACATAATTATTTCTCAAATTTTTACCAGCACCATTCTCACTAATCAATTTTTATGTATTATTTCTTCTGACTCAGCTTCTATAGATTTTTATTTGAGATTTTAAAAACAACATTTTAAGACTCCAGTTTCTAAAAGCTTTTCTAAAAGCGTCCTCCTCTTCAAATATCGCCAAACCATTACTAGCTAGCATTAAGTAAGTTCTTCTTGTCCTTGGGACCCTTGTGCCTTCCTTTTGAGGCTCTTCCCCTTCGAACCAGCACCAGTAATGTGATGCTGGTCCTTTGGTCAGCCAGAGAGGGACCAGAGACATGCACACTGTGATCCTAAATTACACTTTCCTCTTCCCTCTTCATACCAAGCCCATTCTCTCAGAGCCTGATCTTATTAAGCTACTCCCATCCATCTTCAACCAAGTTTTATTCAGGAGACAAATTCATAGGCAGCATCAGCTTTCTATAGTGCAGACAGAGAAGGGGGTTACCAAATATCCCTCCACCACAGCTAGTGATATGGTCATATGGCACACTCTAAAATGCAAATCAAAATGTAAAAGATCCATCTCCCAGTAAGCAAGATGCCTCACATTTTCCATTTCCAGGGGCCAAATATTGAAAGTCACATCGGCTCCTACCCTTTTAGGCCAAATGCCAGCACTGACAGTGGTGGGCTCTTCTGAAAAGCACCCGAAGAACATCAAGAGTCAAAGAACACCATGAAGAGAATTTACCAACCATAATTACTACAATTTTCACTTGCCCTAAATAGCCACCAATTTCCCTGTGCCCTAAATAGCCACCAATCTCCCTCTCTTTACTGTTAATGAAGCAAAGGAGCACAAAAGTATTTCTAATTTGGAGGAGCCAAGGGAGTCTGCATGGACCATTAGCAGCAGAGAGCTTCATTACTAGGCGAAGAAGTCTCTCCCTGAACTTCTCATGGCTTTATGTGCAAGAAAACAGGAGGCAACCAGTCCATTTTAAATGTTAACCCTTACTTCTGCATTAGCAGGAGATCCCGTGTACAATCAACAAGACAAAAGGACTGTACGCCTAACACGCTGCTTTTTCTTTTCTGTGAGGTTATTTAATTTTTGTTCTTTTTAAAGACAAAAATCTCTTTTTAATTAAGGGATATGTTCCCTTAGAAATATAACACTATCTCTTGATAAAACTTCCCAAAGTACCAATTCACCATACGAGTTGCTTAAACAGTTATGTAATTTAATGCCCATGTGCTGTACAGACTGTTGAATGTACACTGCCCACAAAGGATTTGTTAGGCAATCAACGATACCAATGAGAACAAATATTAACTCCCTGGTTTGTGTTTACCATTAGCTTACTTTTCCTGAGGGTCCATATCTCTGTGTATTACAAAAACACTGCATTGAGCTCTACATGTTCTTGATTCAGAACAATTGTGAAATAAACTCTTTATAATTACACCTCTCCTAAGCTAGACACATCATAATAGCTAGCCTCAAATGATGCTGCAAGCAACTTAGGGATATTTGCGCTTGCTGCCGTTTCTCTTGTCCTTACTGCACAAAAGGGACAACATTGAAAATCTGAGCACAACCAATAACACTTCATTGCATTGCTTTCTACAAGCAGCCTTTAAAAACACAATAAGCTTATTCCCTGTCATTATCTTATCTGCTGTCCTACCACCATCCTGCAGTATTTCATGCTCATGGGGGAGATTTTTTTTCATATATATATAGATAAATATAAATGGATTCACTCAAAACACGTAAGTATCCCTTCTTCTGAGTAAGGTAACAAACCTAAAGAAAGGAAAGAAATCACAACATTAAATCTTCTCCCAAGATTTAAAAAGTTCTTAATTGCCATGCAGTATGGAACTAGAACACAGAAAGTCAATTCATGTGACTTAATATGCTGCTGGTCGGTATACCTAACCATCCATTCTCTGTGACTTTTTTTTAAGAGAGAAGGACAATGAGAGAGCGAGAGAAAGAGAGACAGACAGACAGAGAGAATCAATTTTTATTGAGTTTTTCATATGGCTTTCATTGTTCTGACACTTAGTTGTATATATGGCCATATACTCGCTCATGCCGGGCAAGCGCCGTAACAGCTGAGCCACCGTTCCAGCCCCTCTCCATGATTTTTAAATGCATACTTCTATCTTTGTTAAGAATTGGCTAAAGCAATAATTGATTGTAGAGGACCCGAAGAACCAATCTACCATTACTTCTAAAAAAGCATCTACCATTTTTCTACAGAACTATCTGTTGTCATATTAGGATGCTACTTATTACTTATTCTATCTTAATCAGTGAAGAAAAGCAAAGACATTCCCATCATCCTACTTCAGATGATCCTTCACACCA
Source organism: Aplodontia rufa (assembly GCA_004027875.1). Taxonomy (NCBI): domain Eukaryota; kingdom Metazoa; phylum Chordata; class Mammalia; order Rodentia; family Aplodontiidae; genus Aplodontia; species Aplodontia rufa. The sequence continues at coordinate 89,158 of PVKS010001859.1, read as the reverse complement.
GTCATCTCTTGTTTTGATCTGCTGGGTCTAGATGTAAAGACTGCCTCAGAGGGGCGGGAGTGGTTGCTCAGTGGTTAGAGTGCTAACCTAGCACATGCAAGGACCTAGGTTCAAACCCCAGCACCTAATACACAAGTAAGCATTGGAGAATGAAAAAATAAATAAAATTGAATTTATCCTCTCTCTCTCTCTAACAAAAAATATTGCTTCAGAGCATGAGAATACTATCACTGGAGCTATGCAACCAGAAGGCAAGTAAGTACTTAACAGGGATACTGCAAAACAACTGTAAGAACCAGGTAGGAAATTACACTAATACACTTGCATATATATATATATATATATATATATGCAAGTGTATTAGTGTAACTTGTAATATATATATATATATATATATATGTATATATAAAATACATACACACACATACAGACCCCTTATGATGCTGGGGCAGATCTGGCTTACACCAGCTCATGAGAATCTATTCTTAGCCTCTCTTCCCAACCCAGCACTCAGTATAATGTTGCAGTTTCAAATAAGTCATATGAAAGAAGATTCATTGCAGAATTATGCAAATACTACAAACCAGGTGAGCTAGTTGTTAAACATTTGCTGGCACACCGCTGTACCCTTCTATTATTCATGAAACTTAATAATCTATAGTAGTGGTATAGTACAGTTTGGGTCATCTATGATTTTTAGATTACTTTCCATTTTACTTATGTAACCTCTGCTGGAGGATAATACATTTTGAAATTTCCCTATCTTACAGGGTTTTTCTTTTTTTCTTTTTGTTCTGTAAGGACCCAAAAGATACCATTAGTGATGCTATGCCTATTTATCCCTAGGAAGGAGAGTTAGTGATTATTAGATGAAAAGCTAGGCCAAAATTTCCATTTGAACTCTTCCTTACTTTTGCATTTGCAGAGGCAGGGGGTGCCTCATACTTTGAACACTGACACATTAAGAGCAGTTGCATAGGTAAAAACTGAACGCAAGCACTACAGGAGAGGATATTAAGCAAGATCTAAGAATCAAGGTGATCAACAGGGACATTAACCTTTTCTTTTCCAGGAGTAGGAAAGAAGAAACAGAAAGTACTAGGGTACAACGAATCAAAGACTGAGTACCGCAGAACTCCAGATTCTATGATAACCTGGGAGGTTTTGCTGAATTGGCATAATGTCATCTGATTATTGGAAATGGTTCGCTTTTTTGCAGAAATTGGATTAAGTTACATTTGAGCAAATTTAATTTCCTTGCCAGGCATTTGTTTCTCAGAAACATAAAAATCTATAGTGCTTTATTTAATTAGTAGTTTGCCTATGTAATCTTCTGTTTATAACAAATGTAAAATACTTTTTTAAAAGGCCACTTTTATTGAGCACCTACTATCTGCCAGGCAATGACTTTGTGAGATAAGTGCTGCTATGTCCATTGTATTGATATGAGACGAGAATCAAAAACAGGTGAAGGCACTTGTCCAACGAATGCACGTTGGAAGAAGAGGAGCTGTGACTTGTACTTGCAGATAATTTTTAATTACATCTCTATTCTTTACCTCTTGAGAAAAAAATTCAAATATAAGCATGTGTCCTGTCTGTATTTAATACCCAGCCTACAAAATTCAGAAGGATTGGTTGGTCAACTTATAACATTTCCAAACTCTTCTGATTTCCATCACTCTCAATCCAGTCAATATCTGGAAGACAGAATCAAGGTCTGATTTATTGATGTCTGAATAAGTCTATGAAAACTGAAAAAGCTGAAGAGGTCTCTTTATTATAAGGGTTGAGTTTTCATTCTCCCCCATCACAATTCTCTGCATTTATAACACCGGGGCAAGAAAAACATTTTAAAAATGCAGACAAACTGCTTATTAAGAGGTAGTGGGATGGAGGTGCCTTGGAGAAGGACTTGGCCAAAATAAATCATCCACTAAACTGATAGCCCAGGAAAGCAAAAGCCCAGAGGACATTACGAAAGGGCATTAAGTGTTAGACGTTTCTAGGAATTTTAGAAAAAATTACCAAGGGCAACATTTAATCCCCAAATCTTTTTAAGAAAAGTTGGCTGTCAGGGACACCTCATGAATGGGTCTTAAGAGAGAAATGAGCATTAAGTACACTACAGGAAAATTTGGAAGCATCCTAATCAAACCTCCTTCTCATCTATGAGGAAAGATAGATGACTGATAAAATAAAATTGATTCTCTCTCTCTCTCTCTCTCTCACTGTCCTTCTCTCTTTAAAGTGACTGAGGGATAGAATGCAGGGAAGATAGAGTCTTAAGAGATGACACTATAAGCAGGGAGCAGGTCATGAAAGGCCCACAAGACACTGAAAATCTTGGACTTTCCTCAGGAGGTACCAGAGTTTCAAGCAGGGCAATGGAACTCAAGAGCAGACCTGTACTGGCAAAGGTAAGCGCTGGAGCATAGCAAGGTGGCATCCTAAAATGCTGCTCTTACACAGGTGAGAGGTAATGGCAGCCTGGACTAGAAGCAAAGTTGGAAAGGAGGGAAGCAGAAATACTCATGAGGGATTTTTTTTTAAGAAAATAAAATGCACCTGGTAGATGATTAATATGAGAAATTAGGTACGAAGATGAGTTGAGGTGACTGATGTTTCTGGTTTAAATAAGCATTTGCTTCAGTGGGATTCTGAACACCTAAGGAGGGATGGGTCTATGAGGTAAGACCATAAATTCCATGTTGGCAAGTTGAATTTGAAATGATTATTAAGCACAACATTGCTGTTCAGTGGAAATGCAAGCAACCCACGAATGCAAGTCCAGAGATTTCATCTTAAATGTTATAGTAGTCACATTTAAAAAGTAAAAAAATTAATTTTGGTAACATATGTGCTCAGTATATCCAAAATATCATTTCAGTGTAACTAACATGAGAAAGTTATTGAAATACTTGACATTATTTTTTTCATAGTCAGTCTTAATAATATGGTGTTTAATTTCCCCTTAAAGCACACCTCAATTCAGACAAGCCGCATCTCAAGTGCTCAGCAGCCAAACATTGCTAGTGGCTATTAATAGTGGACAGTGCAGATTCCAAGGGCAGCTGAATAAAATGGTCTGGAGATGCCCTAATTGGACCGGAGGAAAATAATGGGAAATATCAGTGAAGGTTAACTGAGGTTGTGAAAATAACCAAGACTGTCTGCACTGCGTGTATGACTGAGAAGAAACAAAACTCACAGAACCTAAGAAGCAGCAGCATTGAAAGGACAGAGACAGGAACTTACAATGGACGTCTAGAAATAGCACACAAAAATATCAATAACATTATCCTCATTCTGTACAATTACTTCTATGCATAACAAACCGTTTACCTAACTGTTGGGACCAACGAATCTCGGAATTTGTGAGGCCTGTTATCATTAAAGGACCCTGGACAAAAATGTTCACTGACAAACTTTTCTGAAATGAGGTCACAGTCTTTGCCTCTTAAAGAAGACTGAGAGTCACCGAAGAGGTTGGTCAGAATAGAAGCTGGGGAAGGAACATGATCCAGAGCACTGAGGGACTTGCAGAAATCAGGGTTTTTCCACTGGTAAGCTACACGCATGCAGATCATGAATGTTATCACTTTAACAAAACGTAAACTTGACTCTGTCTCATGCATGGGGGTCGTTTATTATGCTCCCAAATACTAAATAGTATGGCCAACAATTTATATGCTTTGTTAATTTAGCTGCTAGCATGGAGTGATGGGAACCTGTAAAATGGAAAGCGTCACAAAGGTGGACACTCATCAGATTAAAAAGGGCAGTAAGGGACAGGAACAGAGGTCACTAAAGTCAAAGAAGTTATAGTGAAAACAGACCAGAGAGGGGATGTGACAAGGAAGAAATTGCACTTCAGGCACTTGGGGGAAGGGGCACCTTGTTTATGCAGCTATATATAGCCTCACTCTTGCCCTGTGGGGACCTCTTGCTGAGGGAGGGGGTTAACAGTTAGAAGTGAAGACAGCAGGGCGCTTGTGCCATATCAGATCTCCATCAACATGCAACCCCAAAAGATCATGACTGTGGGAGTTTTGTAAATCAACTCTTTGGGTGCTTGCCCCAGGGCAAATAGCACAACAAATTAATCCTTTCTCCATGAAATGCAGCAAAGTTTGTATCTACGCTGAATTCAAATTGCTCATTAACTCTGACATGTTCCTAATGAGGTTATAATGCTCTGGGACAAAGATCAAGCCACTGAACACAAATAGCTAGGGAAAGAATCATAGATGGGTACAATTAGAACAACCTTAGAGCAGTGCTGCCCAAACTTGTGGTATGAATCACCCAGGCACTTGGATTCAGGATGTCTGAGGTCCAGTGTGAGATTCTGCATTTCTAAGCAGCTCCCTGGTACTAATGATGTTGCTAAAGCCAGAGATTACCCTTTGAGCAAGGCCTCAGAGATCATCTAATTCAGATGCCTTATCCTAGAGTCTGACACTCAGGAGCATGCTGAGACTTCCCTAGAGTAGTTTGAAATTGTTGGGGATTTGTTCATAGACTTGTGGGTCAATGAAGCCTAATGAGTAGACCAATCATCCTGGTTTTCATGATCCTAAACAGGCTTCCATGACATGGGATTTTCCATTTTAGAACTGGGGAAATTCTTCGAAAACCAGAATGAATTGTTCACCCTATGAAGAGTCTTCTAAATCTACTTAGAATATAGCACCAGGATTCTCATCTCTTGACCTTGAGTGGTGAGATCATGACCTGTTTCCAAGGCAAGGTCCTAAGTTTCCTGCCCTGAAGATCTCAAAGAGCAAGGTGCTCAGAAAGGCTGAGGCTCTGCAGAGCCTTCTATCACCACATGGGCACCAAGCACTATTCCAAGAGACAACCTGAAAAGATCCCAAAGTACAACATTAAAGAGAGGGTCATGAATACACAGAAAGAAATATCACGCAAGTACAAGATGTTCCCCTTAACAACAAAAATCTACTTTACTTTCCCCATTGAATAAAAAGTATATACAGTACATAGTAAATCACTAACTTTCATAAATCTCAAGCTTGCATTAAAGTCATCTTTGGTAAAAGCTCTATGACAATAAAAAGCAGCCTATCCCTGAGAATTAAAAAAAAAAAAGCCATACTCTGCACAGTCAAGATTAGAAATAAAAAACAAAGAGAGAGAGAGATGTCATGAAAGTAGAGAAGCAACCATCAGATTGAAGGGCAGCAGGAGGAGAGAGTTGGGAAGGTATCAGAGAGTAATAGTGACCAAATTATGTTATATGATTGTATGAATATGCCACAATAAAAACCCACTATTCTGAGTAATTAATATGCACCAATAAATAATTTTTTTAAAAATAAAATCTATATCTCCTGTTATTGTTATTTTGCTCACCAGAAATGGGCCTATTAATGTTAGATAGAATAACAAACAGTTTGGAAAGTGAAAGTGACTTTCCAATGCCTTCAGTATATTATTGAGACTTCCAAAACAGAATAACAAGATACTGATTCCATATACATTCAAAATTCAGAGTTAGTGCAATCCTGACCACAATTATTCTCACTCTCTAGAGTTTACCCATTCAAATAAGATGCCAATGTGGTCTGACTGAATTACTTGACTTAATATTCATGGAGTCAGACCACTTAAAATAAAGGAAGGAAATAAGTGTGGCTAAATATATACAATGCATTTGAAATAGGTAAAAGAGAGGAACCCTAGACACTCAGCAATCATTACCTGGAAATTAAAGAGGGCAGAAGCAATCCTATTACGCATTATAAACAGCCCAGCTGCTGACTTAATGGCAGTTTGAGTAGTATAACCAAAGGAGTCCTTGCTTCAATATTAATAGGAAAGGTATTGTACGAATCCAATAGTTCATGAAATTAACAAGGAAAATGAACTGGAGTGAAGCAACTTTGCAAGTGATAGGAGGCATCCACCTTTGCTTCCCTGCAGCATAGTGAACACTTAAGAGACCTTAGGGAGAGCACATGTATATAAATGAGAATGGGCATTAGTGGAATTTTTTAATACTACTTTTAATTTAAATATATTTCAAATTCTCTGTTGTGAGTCTTTTAAAGAAAAAGCTATTATCTCACAATGTTGATAAGGGGTCATGGGTATAAGATCTAGCCCAGAGATACTGACAGCTGCCATTTGAATCAGGCTAAAACTTTCATAAACTCATGAGTGAAGGTGTGAAAATTATTCCCATTTCACTTTTGTAGAATATATGCTTCAAATAATCAGAAAACAATTTCCTTATACAACCTTTGATAACCTCAATGACGTACACGTGCTCACTGGAAAGCTAAAACATATTGTTAATTCCACTTACAAACCAATAGACATGCGATGGAAGACAAGACCTTCCCCACAGACGCTGCCACGGACTATATGACTGAAGCTTGCATTGACCAAACAAGAATCTGAAAGGGTTTCCATAGAAGCAAGAATGTGACTTCTATTTTTCCCAGACAGCGATCCATCCAAGTCTTCCAGAATTGCCGCATGAGGAAATGGAAATGCTACTAAGTTTGAAGAGTTTGTAAACTTCAACTGATTGGTCTTCACAGTAAATCCACCTGCCAATTACAGGAGAGAAATACCATTACATAATGCTACAGGACAATGATCACAAATGGCAACTAAATTACCTGGAATAATCGCAATACTTTAAGCTGCATATTTACAGTTTTATAACTCTCACTTATTTAAGAAAAAGAAAAATATCACAAGTGTTCCATGTATGACAAACTATGTGTACTTGAGTAATTGGTGGGACCCAGAGCAGCACCGGCCCCTACGGCATCATGCAGCCTGTGTTCTAGGGCAGCGGTTTTCTACAAGGGGTGGTTTTGCTTCCCAAGGGACATTTGTCACTATTTGGAATTGTTTTGGGCCATCACACTGTGCTAACAGCAACTAGTGGGTAAAGCCCATGGATCTACAAAACTTCTTATAATGTATGGGACTGTCCTCACAACAAAAACATATCTGTCCCCAAATATCAGTGCTACCAACGGTGCAAAAGTCTGGCATGTGGGAAGTAGAGAGAGCATTAATTTATCAAATACTAAAGGTGCTGTATGCCAGTCTTTTAATCTGTCAGCTTCTATTCCTCTCTGGTGACTCTAACCCTATCAACAATTCTTTTAATTGTGAGGTTTATACATTAAACATTTATCTTCCCAAACAACATTCAATTAATCATTTATGTAAATAGTAACACACTTTCAAAGTATTAGCTCTAGGGCTCCACTTCTTGGCACTTCCCCTAACATCACCACCAGGAGATTCTTTGGTAAAGCCAGCCAAATCACCCAGGAAGAGACTAAGCAGTGATTGTTTCTTTCACATATCTTATCACTAAAAAACAAAAAATTGAGTACACATTTTTCAATACATATGGGACTGTACTATTATGTACATTATAGCATACGGAAAAAGGAAATAAAAGGAGTAAGACACAAATAGAGACTCTAATATTTCCATTCTGTGTATCAGTACAGTATATGCAGTCAGTATATGCAGAGAGGACTCCACAAATCTCCCTCTTGCAATCCTTGAAGTTCACCTAATATCACACCCACCTATTAGCTCTGTACTTCAGGAATGTTGGAGTTCTTTGTGATTCCCCAAACACTCTTGTCTTTAGAATCTTTAATTCTTACAAATGCTATTTTTAATACCTAGGCATTTTCTCCTGCCTACTTCCCCTTGCAAACTTATCTACCTTTAAAATTCCTGCTAAGGAGTCACTTCATGAAGTCTTATCTTACCTTTCCCTGGGCCCCTTTGCTGACTATGTTGGTTCTCTAATTCTGCACTCATCACTCTCTATACAATGATGGAAAATGTTCTTTGCTTCAGTGTCTTATGAATTACATGAAATAGTAAAACTATAAAAGAATTGCGAAATTATAATTTGAAGGGTTTGCCATGAGGCATTTTTATTCCTATATTATTTTTCAATTTTAAACTCAGATGCATCTCAAATAAGAACAATCTTTGGTTCTGCCTACATAAGGGGAAAAAAGTCAAGTAGAGACTTGCTGATTATTCATTTAATTAAAAAAACAAACAATTATCTAAATTGGTGATTTAAACCACAAGAGCATATTTATTTAAATTACTTCATTTGGCTGTTTACAATGATCAGATAAACTAGATTGCTCTCTACCTCCTTCCACCTTGGCCCATGAGTCCTCCAAGGTATTTCTTACCACCTCTGAGATATGATTAACAACTGGGCAAGACTGCCCTGGCTCTCTTTGTGCACACACCAAGCATTAAACTGCTGAAAACATCAAGCGCTTCAACTGGCTCCTTCAGGAGTGACTGACTGCAGGCTAGTTAATGCCCATGTGTCATTCATTTATGTTATCAGTGAACCACGCAGTAGGCACCAGGCTCTCTGCTATGTAAAACCCTGAGCAAGAGAGCCTTTATGAAGCTCAGAGTTCAGCTGAGACTCAGCAACATTCTGATAGAATCTGATGGCACCATGACAGGAGACAATAGGGAACTACAGAAACCACATGGGAGTATGGGGCTCCTTCAGAAGTTCTTTTATTTTTTTTCTAATTTACTTATTTACTAGCACATTGTAGTTGTACATAATGATGGGATTTGTTGTCACATATCCATAAATGCATACAATACACAATACAATTTAGTCAATATCTCCCACCCTTCATCCCTTGTCTCTCTTTTCCTAAAATCCCCAAGTACAATGACATAATTCTTATACCTATGAAGAACATTTTTTATATACATGACTATATATACAGTGACATAAATGCTTGGAATGTACCTTACTTTATCTCAGTTCCAACATTTCGCCTTTTCCTCCCTTCCTATCATTCCTTGTTATTCTTTGATATATTTGACAAAAGGATTAAACATTTATGTTTTTTAAAGACATGCAGTATAGCTTATTCAAGTATCTTATACAGTATCTTGCAACCGTATCTCATAAAAATTAACATATTTCATTTTTGTTCTATGGTTCTAATACATGAGTTTGTCTACCTTTCCCCCAAGCCTGGGTTTAGCTCTAACCCAGAAGTTCTTTTAAAAACTTGAACCACAGTTTCTACTGATGCAATCTTGGAAATGAAAGAAATATTGACTCACAGGCTTTGCCACTATTTATCATATTCACTTGAGTACTGGCAGTATTTACCATCTGCCTTGTCTATTCAAACTTACCCTGTCCTTGGGAACAGCCCGAACAGGTTCTGATGGCCACACAGTTGATGAGATTGAAATTAACAAAGGTTGTGTTAGAAATCAATAGCTCCTGTCTTTTGGGAGTTTTAATCCCTGCTGACATACAAAGGCTTCCCTGTGATTATTTTTTTAAAGGAAAGAAAAAAAAAGGCAAAGTAAGAAAAATAGCTACATGAATTATGAATTATAGTACTAATGTTCAAATAAAAATAAAAGAATAAAAAGACAAACTATAGAGTAGGAGAAAATACTTGTCAATCACAAATATGACAAAGGACTTATATTTAGAATATAGAAAGAACCTGCAAATCTTAATAATAAGGAAACAGAAAACTTATTTTAAAAATCAAGAAAATAAATTTAAAGGACACTTTCCTAAATAAAGAGGCAACATAAGCACATGAAAAAATGTTTAACATCACATTCATTATGGAAGCACAAAATATGGTAAAAGTAAGATACACTGTACACCTGTTAGAATGACTGAATATAAAACAATGAAGATGAGAATTAGGAGCAAGTAAAACTCATACACTGCTGGTGGAAAAGAAAATGGTACAGACACTGTGAAAAAGCTTGGCAGCTTCTTACAAAGAGAAATATATTCTTCTCCTATTAACTCACAATTCAACAGCTAGCCATTTACCTTAGAGAAATGAAAACTTGCATGCATACAGAAACCTTATACAAATGGTTATAATGATTCCCCTAATAATCACCAAATCTGAAGAACAACTCAAATGAATGGATAGATAAACTATGTTACCTCTGTCACTACTCAACAACAACAAAGAATAAAAAACTGATACTTGGAAAATTTGGATGAATTCCCAAACACATACGGATATGAAAGAAGCCAGTCCCAAAAGTTCATATACCATATGATTCCACTTACCTAACTTTTGAAAAACCAAAGCTAGAGTAACAGAGAGTAGATTAGTGATCGCCAGGAGTTAAAAGCGAGAGAAGGATGTGGCTACAAAGATGGAGCTCCAGGGAGTTCAGATTGATGTAATTGAGCCACATCTTGACTGCGGCAGTAGTTTATAAAAATTTATACCTGTGTTAAGATTCAGAGAACTGTACATCAAAAAATCTGGGTTTGTCATAGTCAATACAGAAAACAAATTTTTATAAAATGTTGGATTTAGTATATGCTAAACTACCATTAAAGAAAATGCATGACTTTCAAATACAAATTCTAGGTTTGTTTTGCAAGTCTATCACTGCTTAAATAAAAAGTTTAAAATGAAAATTGATGTTTGAAGTGAAAGAAATAAAATTGCTTCTAAACTTTGCCATAAAAGTGCTTCAATAAGGGGCTGGAGCAGTGGCTGGGTGATTGGAGCACTTGCTTGGCATGAGCAAGGACTTGGGTTCCAAACCCAGCACCACATACACAACCAGATGTCAAGAAATAAAGTCCAAATGAAAAAATAAATGAAATTGATTCTGTCTTTTTCGCTCTCTCACTCTTTAAAAAAGAAAAAGTGTGTCAACAAACCCCATTCAATCAAATTATTAGTACACCACTGTTCCATCATTAAAAATAGTTATGCATTTGAGAATCAGTAGAGTTTTTTAAAAGCTTCAAATATGAAAAACAGTGACAAAAATAAACAAAAAGAAGGGAAAGAAAACACTAAATGGGAAAAAAAAGCTAGTCTAGAGCACAGAGGAAAATTTAAACAACATCATTAATAACTTAAGACATGTAAGTATAGCCACGAAACAAAAACACCTAAAGAATTTGTTAAAAAAAAAAGAGAGAGAGGAAAAGAAAGAAATTCAATAGAAAAGTTGAAGAAATATCCTAGAAAGCAGGATGAAAAGACAAAAAGACAGAAAATCAGAAAAAGAAGATTAGAATGGTGATCTAGAAGGCCAAATATCAACATAAAATATTTTAAGTAAAATATAGGGGAGAAAATTCTCAAAGAAATAATTGAACAAAACTTCCTAGAAAGGAGAGGCAAAACTTTCCAACCTAAAAAGACCCACCCAATATCTCACACAGTAGCCAGAACAAAGAGCCACACCAAGGTATGTAATATTAATGTAAAACACTGGGACAAGTTTTCTAAGCTCCCAAGAAGGAAAAGCATAAAAGGTTACATTATAAAATACCCAGAATCTGAGTATCTTAAAACTATCACCCTCCAGATGAAAGCTAGAAGAAATAATGTGTACCCTGGAAATTTTAAGGCAAAGTTAAATCTGGTATGCCGTAACCAACAACGTACCAATAAAGCGTTTTCTATAGGTAGCTCAAATCTTTCACTTTCCAAATTTCCTTTTTTCTCTGTAAAGTTACTATAGACAATGCTCTAATGAAATCAAGGATTAAACGAGAAAGAAGAGTGGGAATCACGACCAAGAGTTCCAACACTGTGGAAACACAGAGGAAATTTCCAGGGTGTGGTAAAGAGTGACTCCAAGACACAGGAGGGAACCGATCTCTGCTTCCCATGTTCTGCTGGCTGAGTGTAAACCATCTGGATGGCTGTCTGGCACCAGGCCCTAAAGATGAAGGAGTACCCAACAACCTGCAAGTTTTCAGCTTTACTTATTTTCCGCAGGAATGTATGCACATTAACACCAAAAGACTTGTAGAAGGGCTGGAGTGGTGGATTGGCGGTTACAGCGCTTGCCTGGCATGAGTGAATACACATGTTCCAACCCCAGTGTCACGTACACAAGGAAGTGTAGGAGCAACAAAAGCCACATGAAAAACTAAATAAAATCGATTCTCTCTCTCTCTCTCTCTCTTTCTCTCTCTCACTGCCCCTCTCTCTGTCTCTTTAAAAAGAAAATGACATGTAGAAGTATGTTAACAGAAGATGACAAAAACTGAAAACCTGGGAACAGTCAAATATCCATCAATAGCAAAATAATTTTAAGAACTTGTGGCAGTCATGAAATGGAGTAGCATGTAATGATTAGAATACTAAATTACTGCAACACACAAAGACATGGTTGAATCTCCCAGACATACTATTGTGCTAAAGAAGCCAAGTATAATAGAGTTACATATTTTATGATTCCATTTATATAAAATTTAAAAGAAGGGAAAGCTAATCTCTATCAACATAAATCCAAATAACACCGTTTGACTAGAGAGTTGTGGGTTGGGTTCGGGATGGGGGGACATGAAAGGACTTACAAAAACCCAGAATATGTTATTTCTTCATCCAAGTGGTATTTACATGATGAGTTTTCTTTATAAAATTTGTGAGTGCCTCCATAAATGTTACCTTTTCACCAAACACTAACTTTAAAAAATAGAACAAACACTAAGGAAAAATAACACAGAGAATGAAAAGCTAAAGAAAGAAGTTGAGAGATTGAAGTTCCTTGAATTGCACAGGTAATGCTTGTGCATAGTAAAGTAATTTAGACTTCATTAAGACACGCAAGCATGTTAAAAAATTAAGGCCAAGAGCAAAGATAATCAAAATGGAATCAATCATTTTCAAATGAGAAACTCTTAAAAAGATACAAAGCAAGACATATCATTTTAGAAAAGTAGGGAACGGAAAGAAAATGGATTGAAACTGAAAGCACAGGATAAGATGGTAGGAAACAAGGCAAATATACTATACGGGAGATAATCAGAATGCATTATAACTGAAACCACAAGAGAAAATGAGATTTTTCCCAAGAAGAGCAAGTATGCTGACAACAGAAGGGTCTTACAACTGCTCTTAGAGAAACAAAAAATGAAAGGTCGAAATTGAAGTAGACAAATCCACAAGTGAAAGGAAAGAGGAGGAAGGAAGCAGCCCCATCAGCACCTGTCTAATAAGGTATCTTTTAAAGTACCATCATCTGCTCAAATTAATTACAATAGCAAGAGAAAGACAGGGTGACCGTAGTTGAAATCCAAACTAGGGTATTTCTGAGTCTGAAAGGGGATGTTAACTAGCATGCTGGGACAAAGGGTATCAACAAACTGCCCAGCCAGACCAGACTACGGTGTGTAGCAATGCCACACTGCATGTCTCTCATGTCTACCAAAGCTATTGTATCCATCTCTATATATATTGGGTGTAAGAATACCAACACACATGCGCACACATACGCGAGCGCGCACACGCACTTATGCTTAATGGGAAAATAAATCCCTTCTAATGATAAAAAGTTCTTCTAAAAACTAATATCTATTTGAGGACATGAATCCCTGATAATTATAGGCTACAAATTAAAGGCAGGTAAGAGATTTACAAATGAAAAGGTCCAAATCCTCTGAAAATCTTAATTTCTAAAGGAATGGCAGGATTGAGAGACAGAGACTGAAACCAGAATTCCACTCCCAAAGAGAGGTCAGGCACTCTCTCTCCCTCCCCCTCTTGGTCTCTAAATAACTGGTTCCTGGTAATAAAGCGGTTTCCCAAAATAAATGTGAGAATCGTATGTTAATTAATGATTAATGGATATTTTCTTATTTGTTTTAAGATTTCTCAGAACCTAAAAGACTTTTCTTTTTAATATTAATTTTATTATATATCTTTGAGGTTACATGTTATAGGATAAATGTAGATAGTAAAATGGTTACTATAGTGAAGCAAATTAGTATATCTCATAAAGTTACTATTTTTTTAAAGAACAACTAATACCTACTTAATTTTTAAAAGCTGCTAATGCTATTTTATTAGCTATAGCTGTCATGTTGTACATTTAAGTCTTGTTTGAGATTTTGGGGGAAAAGACAGTATGGTAAGCGTCATGGTATAGACATACATAACCTTTAAAGAATCTCCTTGACAAGACACACACTTGATCTAGCCTCACCTGGAAAGTGCTTTAGGGAATATTGGTGAAGGCACGAATATCTGTTCATAGGAAAGCCATTTGCCATATGTAATCAAGTGTATCGGATCAGGAGTTAGGAAGATATCAAAGTGGTCCTGGATCCACAATATTAGGCATGGCTCTCAAGTTGTATTTTAACATCCCAAAGTCTCTATTTCTTTATCTGTGAATTGAGAAGTTCTTCCTAGATGATCTTTTAGGTAACACTGAGCTCTGAAATTGTATGGCTTTAAGATTTCGATGACTAGTCAGGATGTGAACTTCTCTAGAACAAAATCATTTAACACTCAGTATCAGAATATTCTTGTCCTGCACTTATTAAAAGAGTAAAAAAAAAAAATCCATCAGCTGCACTGCATTCCTAGTGAATTGCACCCTAAGAGCATGATTATTTGTGATTATTGTAAGATAAGCACTCTTTAATCATAATTTATTTCTGAATTGATATCACTATCCCTTTAATTATGATGTTTATTTAACATCAATTAAGATACTCAGCAGCATTAATTTACCAGGATAGTTATCCAGTTTGATGGGTGTTTTGTTTTTAGTATCTACTCTAAGGTTATTCTGGGAAGTTCAAGGCCTTTGATCTTCCAGCATCACAAAATGTGAATCTGAATACCATCCTCTCCTGGAAACTATTATCTGAAAAGAAGACTCATTTTTCAAGGTGGTGATCCTTGAGGAGAAAGAAAGAAATTCCAGGTATTTACCTCCTGAAAGGATGATTCAAAAGAGGCTGAACTAAGAAAAATCAAGAATCAAATATAGAAAATGTAGCTCAGGAAGGAAATGGTATTTTGAATCATAATGTTTCTATCTACAGCTATGAAATAAACTCCAGTAGAAGCACTGATCAATAATGATCATTTAAATTTCAACTGGACAATATATTCAGGAACAAACTGAAGAGAATGTTCTTTCCATGGCTTCTAGGAATGATGGAGGTCTCTTCTGTCTACGATTTTCCTGACACTGTGATTACTAATATGTGCATTATTCTTTTAGAAGCACGAACATAGGAGATCCACTAAAGGACTGACGCCTAAGAAACCTGTGGCAATCTGCATGCCCTTTAGGAAAATTAGGACTGCTCCCTTAGGAAGTACATTTTGTCTCATGATCCCCTGACCCTACAATGGTGGAAAGGTCATTCACAGTCTAATTTTTATCATTACGTAAGAGCTAGGGAACATATACAAAATTCTACTATACTACAACAAACTGTGCAAATTTATAATACCTGATTTAACCTCTTTAGGGTGTACTCTATTAACAAACTGTCAATAAAGAACCAAGGCAAACCATAAAACAGATAGACAATATGGAACCATGCTGTTCCATAATCCTTGTGAGATTAGACAAAATTAAACTAAATTATTAGGTTCAATCTTGAAATTAATAGATAAGTCTGAATTGTAATCAAATAAGAATTCTTCAAACTACTCATGACTGTTAAAATTTATAGGTACTTAGGGCTGGAGCAGTGGTTCGGTGGTTATGGCGCTTGCCTGGCATTCACAAGTATGTGAGTTTAAACCCCAGCACCACATACAAAATGAAGTCTTGGAGCAATGAAAGTTACATGAAAAACTAAATAAAAATTGTTTTCTTCTTCCTCTCACTGTCCCTCTCTTTCTCTCTCTCTTTAAAAAAAAAAATTATAGGTACTGAACATGGAAGACCTGAGTGTATGTTTGAATTTTATCGTTAATATCATGACTGTTACAAACAAAAAGCTCCTCTAATTTTTATCAGTTGAATATAAGACCCACTAAAGAATACTAATAAAATTACATATCCTGGATCATCAGAGCGCTCCACTCGTATTATTCCGTTTTGATGGATAACCTATAAACAACCACACTAAGGCACATACCTGGTGGTTAAAATGACCAAGTAGTAAGCTGTCAGTGACTGAAGTATTTGCATCACTTTCCAAGATGTCAATTCCAAAGTCTCTGCATGAATAAACTTGGAAGTTTTTCAGGTGAAGATTGCTACTTCTAAAAATCTATTTAAAAAAAAGAGCAAATGTTATGGCAAAGGTCTGAGGCTTGGTTTTTCCTACAGTGTTCCTGAAACTTCTTTAATTATTGATTAGTATAAATAAGTAATTTATGCCATATTTAAGCAGCTTTCGTCCATCCATATCAGTATAAAATCCCAACGTTGCCACCAGGTCAGCAGTAACGAGTCCCCTGTGATAATGCTCCCTCAGTACTTTCCATTTCTCTTCAAATAACCAATACACTGAAAGGTCAGTATGGATTTTTCACATATTTAAAATAGTTTGAGAGTGGCCAAAGCACACATTAATAATGCAGAAAAACATAGCACCCAAGAATTCCATTGCTTAGCATGTTCTTCAGTACAGTGTACGTTAACTCACAGAGTTAGCAGGTTGCAAATATAAAATAAGTCATTCAGCACGGCCACAGATTCACTGCGTGTGGACTCAACATACGGTACATACATATACATTTACGACAACTGGGTTGAGTGTGCTCAAGCAGAAACAAAATTAGGTTGGTATAGTTGAAAGAAGCCCACTGGCCTGACATTACCTGTATGATCGTGGGTAACACATTTAACTTCTCCTAGACCTTGGTTCAACCATCTTTAAAATCAGGGTGGAGATTTAGTGCAAGTTCTTGCACTAAACCTAACTTGCACTAAACCTAACACAGTTGTCCCTTTATTCATTAAAATGATCAATAAAACCAATTAATGAATTATTATTAAATGCATTAATTATTCACAAAAAACTATCATACCTTAACTGGAAGTTTCTTATTAATTAAGGCCAGGGTAACCTTGATTTGATTAATCATATCATCATTCTTCTACATGTCAATCAATCTTTGTACTTGAATTTTCTATTTTGCATTGCGCTGCCACTCCTCATTCCATTCCCACTAGTATCCCCCACACTCTAGCCCTAAGTAAGTGCCAAACTTCTCATCTCTGTAGATCACCCCACCTTCTTTTTTTTGAGGGAAATAATATAGGATGCCTTTTTTTCCTGTGATTGACATGCATCATTGATCATAATGTTTTCAAGGTCCACCCGTGTGGTAGCATGTAGAAGTACTTCGCTTCTTTCTCTAAGTGAATAATTTTCCATTGCATGGTTATGTCACACTGTATCAATCTGTCAATTGATGAATATTTGGATTGTTTCTATCTTTTGGCTATTATGAATAATGATGCTGCTATGAACATTTATATACAAGGTTCTGTTTGGACATATTTTTAAAATTTTTCTTTTAGGTATATTCCTAGGACTGGAATTGATGGGTCATGTGGTAACTTTACATTTAAACATCTGAGAATCTGCCAGACTGTTTCTTGAAGTGACTATACCATTTTCAATTCCCACATTGTTTCAATTCCTCACCAATCACCTGTCCCCTTTGTCCGAGGCACCAGTAGGTATGAAGTGGTCTCATTTTTTTTCAATTAAGAGAGAGACAAGAGACAGACCGTGAGAAAGAGAAAAAGGTTTTCATGTGGCTTATGTTGTTCTGACACTCCATTGTGTACATGGTGCTGGGGTACGAACCGGCATCCTCGTGCATGCCAGGCAAGTGCCATAACCACCGAACCACCACTCCAGTCCTCATTTACCTTTTAATTTCTATTTCCCTAATGATTACCAATGTCAAACATATTTTCACCTGGGGTTGGAGGCATAGCACAGTGGTAGAATGTTTACCTACCTAGCATACATGAAGCCCTGGATTCAATCCCCAGCACCACACACACACACACACACACACACACACACACACAAAGAAAGAAAAGAAAATAAAGGATACATTAGATGGTGAATAGCTTATTTGGAGAGGTATCTATTCAGGTTATTAGCTTCATTTTTAATTGTGTTATTTGTCTCTTTTGTTGTTGAGTTGTAGTGATTAACTATAATCTAAATATTTCAGCAGAAGTATCTTATCAGGTATATAATTTGCAAATATAGTCTACTTGATGGTGGCACTAGATTTTCTTAATTTTGATAAAGTCCAGTTTAGCTTTTTTTTTTCCTTCTTCTTCTGTCGCTTGTACTATTGGTGTCATAGAGAAGCATCTTTTGCCAAATTCACAGTCTTGGAGATTTATCCCTATACTTTCTTCCAAGTATTCTAATTTTCTTTTACATTTAGGCCCTTTACGCATTTAGAGTTAATTTCTGTAAATAGTACAAGGTAAGGATTCTTCTTCACTCTCTTGCATGAGGTTATCTGGTTGTCCAAACACCATTTGTTGAAAAGACTATTACTGCCCTCATTGAGTGGCCTTGAAGCCCTTCATTAAAACTTATGTGGTCATAAACGTGTGGGTTTCTTTCTAGACTCTCAACTTTATTCCTTTGCTCATTGTATCTGCCCTTGTGCCCTCACCTGTCTTGATTATCGTTGCTTTGTAGTAAGTTTTGAAATGGAGAAAACTAAATCTTTATTTTTCTCTAGGGATTATTTTGGAGAGAGTTTCCTTCTAAATTCCCTGCCATCAAGCTATTTCATTGAAGTTCCAAAACTATTCTCATTATTTGAACTTTTTGATTTATTAAGCTTATGTGTACAAGAGCTCAATCTGTATGGGTCTATTTTTTTCTTTCACATATTTAGAACTCCTCATCGCAGTCCCTGAAAAACCTGACTTCAGAAAACATCTTGCTTTGGTTTCATTGGCAGATGCCCTCTAGGACATGGCTGTTCTAGCTGGAGCAAAGACAGGTAGCCTGCATTTAGTAGAATTGTCATCCTTTCTGGGAGACTAAGTGTTTTATAAAATTAAATGAAAATGAAGTACCAAAATAAGTGGTAGTCTTCCTCTTAGTCATACTAATGATATATTTTTGAGCTTTCCTTGTTTACAAATATCTCCTTCTTCTTGGATATATGAAATGAAATCAATGTTTGACTTTTTAATTGTGGCCTAATTATATGATTTTATTCAATTTCATGAACACTCTATAAACATATTTTTTTATGTCTGTTTCTTAGGCTTCAGACTTCTAAGTCACAAAGACCAAATATACAATTCATACAGCATCAAACAGTGACCCTGGATATTTTTATATATTGCTATTAGCATTGAACAAAGTGTCATATTTTAAAAAATCATTGTGATAATAAAGAGTAAATGATTACGCATGAATTTTGCTTTTGTATTGAGGAAAAATAGAAGAAAATTCAACTTATTGATTAAAATAAGAATGGCAGTTTAAGTTCATCATAGTGTTGCTCTGACGAACTGTGTTTCTTCCTAAGATTGGAAGGTATATTATTCAGGGTATTAGAGTACTTGTTGAGTGACATTTGGATCTGGACTGTGCACCTATTTCTGATACTAATCAACTGTGTCACATTTGACAAGTCCCTTCATGTTCTGTGCCTTAATTTATTATCTGTAAGTAGGTATGGAAAGGTAGAATGGATGGACCTCTACAATCCCTGATTCATCCTGGTTATAAAATCCATATAATCCTGTTCTCTTTTGGGGCTGCTGAAAGCTCCCATAGAGGAAATCTAACTCTAGATTGCTTACATGTAGTTTGTTCATTCAACTATTCTACACACACCTCTGATGCTACTGACTATTCAAAGGTGTAATAAGATAGTAATGCCACCCTCATCAGCAAATTATCCTCTTAATTAGAGATGTTTGATAAATTCTCAGGAGAAATTGAGTAAAAGCTTTGATTTTTAAAAAAGCTAAAGAAACTTACCTGGACACCACCTGCACTTCCCCAAACCATGAAATTTTGGAACACAGTGGGGCCAGAATCATTGTCCCAAGGAGGCTGAAATTTAGGATACACAAAGAGGCCATACCTAGAAAGGAAAACAAAGAATAAAACTAAACCAATTACTGTTTTCTAACTTCCAATTTTTCACTATGGAATTACAAAAGTTTTTAGATGTTTTTATTTTTAAAGTGAACATAATAACTTTTTTCATTTTTGTTCATTTGATTTTTGGTACTAGGGGTTGAACCCAGGGGTGCTAAATAGTTGAGCAACTTCCCCAGACATTTTTATTTTTTTTTTATTTTGAAGCTGGGTCTTGCTAAATTGCTTATGGACTTGCTAAGTTTCTGAGGTTGGCTTTGAACTCGAGATCCCCCTGCTTCAGCCTCCTGAGTTGCTGGGATTACACAATAATTGAACATATTTGTAGGGTACCATGTGATCCTTTTATTCATGCACACATTAGGTAATGTTTATTTAGGGTAAGTATATCTATCTCCTCAAACATATAATTTCTTTGTGATAAGAGCATGCAAAATCTTTTCTTCAAGATTTTTTGGAAATATATACTATATCATCAATATCTGTAGCCAACCTATTGTGTAACAGAACACCAGAAGTTATTTCTCTTAACTATAACTTAGTACTCCATCCCTTCCCTCCTACTCTCATCAGACTCTGCTAACTTCTGTTCCACTCTCAATTTATATGAGATCGACTTTTTAGATTCCATGTATAAATGAGATCATGTGGCACATGTATTTTCGAGCCTGGTTTATTTCACCTAACTTAATGTCTCCCAGTTCCATTCATATTGTCACAAATGACAAGATTTGACCTTTTTTAGGATATTCCTCTGTGTGTTTGTCCATCAGTTGATAGACACTTAGGTTGATTCCATTTCTTTGTCATTATAAATAGTGCTACAATGAACATGGGAGTGCAGATGTCTCTTCAACAGAATGATTTCATTTCATACAGTAGTGCAATTTTTGGATCACATAATGTTTTTATTTTTAATTTTTTTAGGAATCTTCGGACTGTTATCCAAGTTATATACCCACCAATATTGTACAAGATTTATTTTCTCCACATCCCCCCTATATTTATCTTTGGTCTTTCTGATTATACCTCTTCTAATAACCTTGAATCATCAGGGAAAGGAAAATCAAAATCACAATGATGATTGGTGATTTTGAGCATTTTTTCACATACTTGGTGGTCACTTGAATGTCTTCTTGTTGAAAACATCTGTTTATTTATATAATGCCCTCTTATACTTGGATTATTTGGGGGGTGTTGTTTGTTTGTTGGTTTTTGTTTTTTGCTATTGATGTGTTTCCTATATATATTCTGGATATTAACCCCTCATCAGATATAAAAATAGTGAATATGAAAAAGTGGAAGTCAATGACTGTGACCCTCTCTGTTACTACTGGATCCTTGGCCTTTCCAATCTTTTAACCTTTGGGACGTAGATCTTAACAGAATGCAGATTGCATGATCCTTGCTATTCCATCATCCTCTCTAAATTTACCCTTAGGGGAGTGGATGCAGTGCTTTTGATTCTTTCACCTTTTATTCTGCTTTCTGGAATGGCTGACTACTGCTGTCTTGATTTGGATATTTTCTTGAACTTCCCAGAGCTGCTGATAAAAACTTCACAGTCACAAAGATAATTTCTTATTATCATTTTCTATCATAGTTATATTATTAAAATTATTATCATAATTATGTATAGCTATAAATTATTGAGTTGCTATTATATTCCAGGTGCCTTCCTCAGCATATCATGTAAATCATCTCCAATTTTCACACCATACTTTCAATGTAGATTTGTACCCATTTTAAAAATATGTCATCCAACTCTTAAAAAAAAGATGTAGAGTTAGGGGATTTAAATTGGAATATGATTCTGAAGTCAGCAATTTTCATATGCTTCTCAAATTCTCTCCCCCACCTGTTTCCCCATGTCCTTCCTCTTAGCAGGTCTTTCCCTCTACGTAACAAACTCTTCAAACAAGTCTCTTCTTCTCTTAAATTGAGCAAGTCTCTAGCAGAGCCTCTTTTCTAAGGCTATGCTCTCCAGTGGGATCCTGGGTCAGACCACCAGCTTTCCAAAATGTTTGTATCACCAGTTGCTCTCAGTCTCTTGAAAATTTAATTGCTCTCTCTCTGTTGAATTCTCACTAGCTAAAAAAAGGCACAGGCTATCCTGCTCCATTTTCAAGTGACTTTTCCCTTCACCATCAAATTTTCATGATCCAAATTCTTATGCAATTACTGTAGCCAAGAGAAGTAGGTACTATAAGTGTCCATCAACAGATGAATAAATGGAGAAAATGTGGTAGTTAAAATGGAGCATTATTTGGCCTTTAGAAACAAAGAATTCTCCTATTTGTGGCAATGTAGATAAACGTAGAGGACACTATGCTGGATGAGGGTACACAGCACAGAAGAAAAAATAAACTATTATATTAGAAATCTAACATATTTGAAAGGATAGAAGCTAAGATCTAGAAGAAGGGAAAAATGGGGCAGTATTAGTAAAGGGTACAAAGTTTCAGCTATGCAAGGTGAGAAAGTCCTAGAGATATACTGTAGAGCATAGTGCCTACAGCTAATGATGATGTATTGTATAACTACAATTTTACAAAGAGATTATGTCTTAAGTATTCTTACACTAAATAAATTAATAGGTCAAGAGGAAAATTGTTAGAGATAATGAATATGTTTGAGGCATAGATTTGATGTTAGTTTCATGGGTGCATATATGTCTCCATACTTAAGTTATACTCACTAAACATGCACAAATTTTTGTATGTCAATCATACTTCAATAATGGGTTTTTAAAAAACACTCACACTCTAACATCACCAAATCTCACACAGAAATGCCAAAAGTTATTCCCTTTTTGTGAGTGTTCCACAGAAAAATGCTAAATCGCAGGCATTAAAATCTGAATTTTCTCGAAGTTACCTTGTGCAAGAATGTGCAATGTTCCAACTGAATGAGAGAAGTGGAGCTTGCCATATTTGACTGGTCACAAGATGAAAAAAGTAGCCATAGCCAGCAGCATGCACTCTGTTCCCCTACAGAAATTAAGAATAATTAAATGTAAGGGAGGTATTCCATGTACGTTGCGGTTGCTCAAAAGAAAAGCTCTTATTTGCAATGATTCTACTTTTTTATATACTAATTTGTGCCTGAAATTCTTGTGAATTCACTTTACCCTCCTCAGGTTCAAAAACTATCCCATTCCCTTTCTTCCAGGAAGCTCTCCTGAACTGTAATTTGCACGCCTGAATAACTGACATCTCATGCTGTCCTCTTTTTAAATTTGCAAGGTGAGAAGGCTACCTATGACACCCAACCTGAGTCTCTCCCCAAAGGTGTATGGAGACACACCTCACAGCCAAAGTGACACAGTGTTCAACTCTGGGAACAGTCAATGATTTGGTTCTGAGCAGAAGACCACATGACTGAGCTAGTCATTCCTACATTCTGAGACATAGTGGCTGAGTTTAACAATCCCAATCTCCTCAGTGTCTTCTTCTGCTGTTTATATTATGAAATCACCTTAATATTTCCTTATTAATAGGCCCATCCACCAAATGTTCCAATTTATTTACTATCAAAATAATTTAGTGTAGTTTATATGTTCAGATAATATCTAAATTCTCTACAGATCCAAACAGGTTTGGAAATCTAATTCTGCTCAAACTAAACACAGTAAGATTATCTTTATAAGTTCTAAGAAGTTTGTACAACATGTTCACAACTATGTAATATACCGTAAGATATTAGTAGAAAATTGACTTTTTAGAAAACTGACTTTTTAAAGGGTCTGATAGTATACACAGAAGTATTTTACTTGGCTTACCCAATGTTACAAAAAAAATTTTTGTTTCCTACATTTTAAAATCAGGAGACAATATAAAAGCTCAGAAATTTAGCTTTTCTGAGTCCAAATTCCTATGGGATGCCCCAGGACCAGCTGGAGATGAGGAGGACTTTCTAACTTCATTTATTTGTTTAGGACACCCGCTTAGACCCTGTAGGCTTTTAAATTTGCAACCTCTAAACTCCACACAATAAAATAAATGGCATGTTGGCTATTCTATGGAAATTTCTATTTGTCCTTTCCTGCATTGCATTCGAGCCCTCCTAGTGCGACACATTCACAACTCAGAATTGCTCATCCCCTCTCAACACTTCCCACCATCAGGGAGACATACTTGAATTAAAAACCAGAGGTCCCATCAGAATCCTGCACTAGGGTGAGGAGGAAGAACGAAGGTGATTGATGACATAGGACATTTTCCTATGTGATTTCGTGCATTGCCACTTTAGCCTGAGAGCTGGTCCTCTACCACTATGTCCGTGTCTACCCAAGAATCAAAGTGAAGAACAGCTTGCTCAGTCTGCCTCAGGTTAAGCCTTATCCTACATCAATAAAACAAGTATGGGAGGCTCCCACATGGTTCATCCTGGATTTACAGGGATTTGACATTGCCTGGCTGGTTGGGGACTAAGAACACCCAGGGTATCCTCCCTGTAAGTAACACAGTCTGAAGAGCATATGCTTTGGGGCTTGGGCCACTCATCCTGAACACTGATCAGGATACAGTGAAAATGGGGAGAAGCGAGAATTATGACATCATGCCACCCACAAGGCATGAAAAATTCCTGCCTCTGTGTTAGGCTCAGTGGGGGCTACACTCCTAGAATCACTTCTTACACCTCAGTGTATACCAGGGTGGAGTTGTCAGATTTAGCAAACAAAGCACAGATTGCCCAGTGAAATTTGAATTCCAGAATAAAAATTGATATTTTTGAATATAACTATATTCCAATTACTGTATGAAATATATATATATATATATATATATATATATATATATATA
Source organism: Aplodontia rufa (assembly GCA_004027875.1). Lineage (NCBI taxonomy): Eukaryota > Metazoa > Chordata > Mammalia > Rodentia > Aplodontiidae > Aplodontia > Aplodontia rufa. The sequence goes on along the minus strand of PVKS010001859.1, from coordinate 64,453 downwards.
TACACATAACTAACATAACTTGCTTCTTACTTACCTGGAATTTAAATTTGGCTAGGTATGCTGTATTTTCTCTAGCAACCCTAACCTGAGGATATTTAAGAGACAGACTTCTAGGCCCATCCACCAAATGTTCCAATTTAGCAGGTGGTGGCATGATGGTAAAGAGTTGGGGACAGAGGTGCTCTGATGGGTCTGACCTAGGTGACCTTTGACCTCATTTTGAGAGCTATTCTTCTAGAAGTGAATGAGAGAGTAATGATGTACTGTCCAGTTATCCAGAGTCCTAGAAGATGTTCATAGAGGTGAGAGACACTAAAAAGACTGTTTCTTGGTGAATTTGCCTTGTGTTGCTTTGGAAGCCCTCTACAAATAGAAATCACAGCTGAAAACTGAAGTAGGAAAAAAGTCTAGAAAATCAGGTGGGAATATGCTACTAGATTCCCAGCAAAAAGAATGTCCAGTTTAATGCAAGTTACAGTTAGGTTGAATATATTTCTTTTCCTCAGACATATTTTTATAATTTTTTAAAAAAGGTTATGACCAACAATAGTAATTGCCAAAGCCAACTCCCTTCCAGTCAAGTTGGGAATTGTCAGAGATGGTAGTCTAGGCTAGAGAAATAAAGACAGGACCCAGAATAAGGATTCCAAATAGTCTGGTAAACATGAAGAAACATACACAGCAGAATAGAAGGCAGAGTCCCACAACCAGGTCAGGGAAGAATGGGTATTTGCTGTGGCCTCACCCCTGGTGAGCATGGTATATTGGACAACATTCTTGGCAAAAATCAGTATGTCATGGTCATTCAAGCAAGAAAAAGTGACAAAGTAAGCCAGCTCTTTGAGGTGTATGCTCTCACTATAAAAATAATAAGCTAGAGGCTGGAGCAGTGGCTCAGCAGTTACAGCACTTGCCTGGCATGCACAAGTACATGAGTTCAAACCCCAGCACCACATATTTAACAAAGTCTTGGGGCAACGAAAGCCACATGAAAAATTAAATAAAAAATTATTTCTCTCTCTCTCTCTCTCTCTTTCTCTCTCACTGTCCCTTTCTCTTAAAAAAATATTAATCTAGCCTTTTAGGCACAAGGTAACCTGGTAAACAGGTTTGGGGTAAATGATATTGCTACATAAATATAGATTTCTCCAAAATTAGAGAATATTTTTCAGGTCAAATTTAACCAAGGAGTTTCTCTTTCCACACATAAAATTCAGATAATACAAAATTCCTTCACCCTCATCACATGGAAAAGAAGCATACTTAGCTCAGAGCACAGAAAGCCACACATGATTGAGGGTACGGGGCATTTCCCAGCAGAAAACAGGAAAAAGACATGACATTTTGATGTATTTAATGCTGAGATTTCAGAGCTCTCTGCCATAATGCACTTATTCTGTTTCACTAGTAGTTGGTCTCTATTCATTTTCCTAAGTAAGCTCACTTCACCAGCTTCACTCATTGTAAAATAATATTGGATCTTAACATCTAAATGAAAGGATAACTTTAGGTCTTATTAAAGGTATCTCTTGAACCCTGAGTGACCCACTGACAGTCAAAATGTAGCAGCATCCTTGACAGAAGGGGACCTGAAAGATCCCATTCCTCTCTGGATGTATCACATGTTCCACAAGGAAAACACACACACACACACACACACACACACACACACACACATACACACACACATATAACCAAGCAAGGCCCATATGGGGAGAAAACCTGAAACAGGTTTCTTGGGATTGAATCCAAGGCCCCTAACATTCAAGATGCAAGGCAAGCACTCTATCACCAAGCTGCTTTCCCAGCATTATTATTTATTTGTTTTAGTCAACTTTTCTGTTGCTGTGACTAAAAGACCTGACAAGAACAATTTTAAGAGGAAAAATTCATTTATAGTCTATAGAAGTCTGGCTCCATTTCCTGAGGCTCCTAGTGCAGCAGAATATCATGGTGGAAGAATGTGGCAGAGGGAAGCAGGTCAAAGCATTGCCAGGAAGCACACCTGGCACACCAAATACAAAATACATATCCCAAAGGCACATCCCCAATGACCCACCTTCTCCTGCCACCCCCTACCTGCCTTTAGTTGCCAGGTAATTCCTATAAGGGGATTGACTCACTGGTTGCATTAAAGCTCCTATAAACCAATCATTTCACCTCAGCCCTCCCACAGTGTCACACATGAACATTGGGGGTACATCTCACATTCAAACCACAACATTATTTTAAGATACATTCTCACTACTTTAAGAAGCCAGCCTTGAATTTGTGATCTTCCTGCCTCAGCCTCCCTAGTAACTCGTATTACAGGTATGTACCACCAAACCCCAATTAAATACATTATTTTAAAATCAGCAGCCCTCAACTCTACGACTCCTGCAAGACGGGGTACAAATGCGCCAATACCAGGAGGCCTTCAGGGGAAGTATGAGTCAGGGACGGAGCTCACCCCGAGGCTAGAAGCCTGATGCACAGGCGGCAGGCAGGTTAGGAGAACCAGCTCCTGTTGGCACAGGTATCATGCTTTCACTGAACGTTAGCTTGTTCTCTGTGGGTCCCAAAGGTTCTCTTACACTGGATACTTGTTCAAAAACAAGAAAACCCATTTTTCATGCTTTTTACTCAGTTGCATAATGTTCTTTCCTTCATGGCCTGGTTGACCCACTCTCCAATGTACTTATTATTTTGCATTCTGAGCAGTCCTCCAATTCCCAGAGGTCATTTACAATGCTAGTTGCATGTCTCACCACACAGTACTTAGCAAAAGTAGCTTTGGGATATAAATGAATAATAAGGTGAATTACTTTTCAAGATTCTAACACAACTTCAGGGACACAGGGTCATCTCTGAGATATCAACGATCTTGGTTTATTGCAGTAGTTGTTGACCAAGGATAATTTTGTTCCCTAGGAAACATTTGGAATTCTCTGGAGATATTTTTGATTGTCACAACTCAGGGAGTGGAGAAAAGTGCTATTGGTGTTCACTGAGTAGAGACCAAGGATGCTGCAGCATGGAGGATAGTGCCAGCCACCAAGGATTACCACTTTCCAGTGGCTCATCTCTAACTTTTGATGGAATTCCATATTTCCATCATAAACATGAAAACATGGTTAATAAGAATACTTTAAAGACAATCTTTATGAAGAGGATATTTATATACTTTTACATAATCAAATCTGACATTATGCATTCCAAAAATACATTTAGTAGGATTAAATCAGTTATCTCAATTCTTCCCTGAGCACAAAACAGGGTGTGCACAGGGTGTGTGATTCTCAGCCACAGGAAGAATCCCTGTCTCTGAACTGGCAGATCTAAATGCCCAGTATATTTATTCAACTCTCATAGACACATGGAGAAATTCCATAACCTTTGTTCTCAGTCATGATTTTATATATATATATATATACATATATATATATATGAAAAGCTTTCCATTCAGAGTGCAAGTGAAGCCCAACCTTCCAGATTACCTGTGCTCAGTGTCCATGTCCCTATCACACATGTGACCACACCTAAAACCCACACCTGTGACCCTCAGGTATATAAAACCTGAAAGTCAGAGAAGGAGGCTTCTTAACTCACCTTTTCTGAAAATGTATGAGAACCATGCATTGGAGGCTGAAGGTGATGTTTTTACTTGGATACAAACCTCTATTTCATTACCAATGAAATGATGGTTAATTTACAAGAGGAGAAATTCTACAACATTTCAAGAATATATTCCATGGCCTACGTCCTAATTCATCATCACTGCCAGCACCAGTGCTCAGAAAGCACATATTTTTAGTGAATGGCTGGATTTGTTGAATCATCTGACCTAATTCCATTAGCATTTATGGAACATATAAACACTTTGAAAGTACCTTTCTAGTTGAGCAGGAGATTGCAAATATGATCCTCTGGTCCCCTATTGGTCTGTAAGTCTTACTTTTCTCATTAAAAAAAAAAAAAGCGCATCAACAGTCAGATCACGTTTCTTCCCAGCCCTTTCACTCTCAGTTCCAATTGGGTATGCTACAAACGATTCAAAGGAAACCACATATTTATGCAGGCAGCCAACGGCTTGCGGGGAAGGGTTTAAGGCAAGCAGGGAATTTTGTGTGGAAATCAATTCTTTGCGGAAGTCAATGTATTATGGACATTCAAGCAAGAGAAATTCCAGAGAGAAATTAACTGCCCAAGTAAGCCAGCTCCTTGAGGTGTGCATCTATAGTCACGAGAAAAAAGTGAGTTAACCCTTCAGGCAGCTCTTAAATATGCATTGCCTATTGAGTGGGGAGAGCAGAGAACTGAGGTTGGGCCTTTAAACACAGAATTCCTTACAAAATTGATTCACAAACCAGAACAAATTCCCCTCAAATTAAATGGATGTCTCCAAAGGGCTCTTCTTCAGGGTGTTTCCACAGACTATCCTAAACAGGAGTCCGCTCGCAGGAAATTTCCCACACCTACATAAACACGGGGAATTCTGAAGCTCTGGAAGTAAACTGCCCCTTGCTGTCTGAGAGCAAAGACTTTCCAGCCTGAGAGGATGGGGACAGGTTCCCACAGGTGTCTGGCAAGACAGACAGAGGCAAGGAGTGCTTGTGACAGGAGCTGTAGACTTCGACGCTGAGGAAAGACAGGCTGGGTATGAGTGTGCTAAGAAGCCATGGTCATGCATGGAGGAACTGCCACCTGTTTCTGGAAAGCCTGGCAAAGGCCTCTGAAGAGGTATACAAAGGAATCCCATAAGGCTCAGGACAATCACCCATGAGTCTTCACTGGTAAAAAGAAGTCAAGGGCTCAGAGTTTTCTTCTCAGAAAAACTGCAACTGGAGAATTTGTAGCCTGGGCAGGGACACAGCAGACCACCTGTGCATGTATAAACTAAAAGGAAATACTGCCCTTGAAATTACCTTGTACCATGCAGGGTGGAAGGTAAGTGAACTGTAACAGTGATTGACTGGAAGTCAGGGGGAATTCCTTACACTGTGGCTGAGAGAAAGTTCTAGGCTCGGGGTCAAGACAATTCAGGAGTAACATAAAACCACAAACTATTGCATAGAATTAATATCTCTTCCCTGCCTGTCAGGCCAGGGAATTTAAGTCTCATGCATATAGAGAAAGTTTAGGCTTCCTGGGGTGACTGCCAAGATGTGAGGCCTCGGCCACCTTCATTTCTAAATAAAGGCTTCAGTTAGTTACCAGCATCACCCCAGTGTAATGTGATGGTTTGGATATGGTCCCATGACCCTGGTGGTGGTTATACTATCGCTGGAGGGAGATGGATGATGGGCACACAGGAACTCTGTTATATTTTTGCAACTTTTCTTGAGTCTGAAGTTATTTCAAAAACTTAAAGTTTAAAATAACAAAGACAACCTTAATTAAATACATTAATCCACTGACAGACAGGCTTAAGTATATTCTCTCAAGGGATGATCCAGCCCTTAACCAGTCACATGGCAGAACATAAAAGCCAGCACCCATGATGCGACTCCTTTTTCTGTTCCACGTACTACATGTATACAAACACACATATGCATATTACTATTGTTGTTGTCGCATTATCCTTTTGCAATAAAACTATAATTCTACAATATATTCTTCAAAGTATTCTGTGTATCATCCACACAGGACACACTCAACAAATACTAACTTATCACTTGCTCAATGACTGAAAGGACTTTTGTTGAACCTCAGGTCTACAGAAGCTCATAATTCTTGTATTTTCCACATATACCCTATTATCACCCACATCTTCAGTAATGGCACACTCGAGACATAGAACACAGAAAACACAGCCTAACAGAAACCTGGTGGCATGGCTAAAAACTTGGGCTGGATTTGTCACAATTTAATTCCAATAGATGAGTCCAATGGGATCTAAATGCTCACACTGGTTACACTTCATATTTCTCAATTATGAAGATGATTTTGAAATTTTAGACCCTATTCTTTACTTTCCTCCTCCCCACATTATTTTGTTTCGTTATGATCAATACATTCTTATTGAGCAAATGCTGTTTTAGACATTGTGTTAAGGTCTAAAAGCTAATAAACTAATGACAAGAGAATAATAGAAGTTTTGGGAGGCAATAATAGAAAATGCATTTATTTTGCCAATAAGTTCAAAACTGAATAAGCCTTTATAAGAGACGACTGAAGAATGACGAATTTTAAAGTCATCTAAGAGGAATACATCATAAATATAACTATTGAACCTGCATTACCAGCTTATCCCCAAACCACATTATCAAAACACATGCATTGTATTTTTTTAATTATGGAAATAACATAGAAAAGGAAGAAAGCAAATAAATAGAAATGAAAGGCATCTGACTAGGTAGCAAATAGCTTGTGAACTCAATTTTTCTTCTTTTGAATTCAAACCAGTGCATATGGTATTCATTATGCCATATTCGGACATGCACACGACATAATTTGATCAATCTCATTCCCTATGTCTTTCCTTCCCCTTGTTTCTCCAGTTTTTCCCTTGTTGACAGGAGGTAGTTCTATTGGTCAGTCTACGAAGACTCAGGAAGCTCTCGGGCTCACTGCACCTTTAGGCAGCTTGACTTTGCTTGCTATTGGCCACTGTCCAGGACATGTGTCTGGGAGTCAATGTTCTTTCCACCCAGTGAGGTCAGGGTACCCCACTCCTACTCAGCAAGATGAGCTAGGCCACCCGCAGGGTTTCCTTCCTCTGGGCATTTAAATGCAGTTAAGATTAAACTACCCAACAAAATACACTAGCTTATAGTTCTTTACACCCAAGCTTACTGTGCAACAAGCCCTGTAGTGACCAACACGTTAAATGCAACTCATTTAGAGTTTAGTTTCTCACAGCGCATGCAGTTCTGCCTCCTTTCCTCTCTGGTATATTAGCCACCCCCATTAGGCACCTAAAATGGTGTGTAAGTGCTGGGCTTGGAATCAACTCAATTAAGAGTCTAAGGAGACCTGAACGGATAACCACAACTTTTGTCAGGGGTTACTCAGCTGAAGGTAATTAAAAGCGGATGCTCGATGAGAAAGACACTCATCCTCTAAATTCCTCAGAAACTTCACAGAATTATCATGGCACAGAAGACACTCAGAGAGTAGTCCAAGAAGTGCTAGGCCCTGACCCTTGCATAGATGGTCCAGGGATAAAGTCACTGGGAAGAGGAAACTAAATGACCTTCCAATATTCTGAGGCAATCCCTCACTCAGTTTTATGGTTAAACTGTACCCAGAAAGACTAATGTTATAAAGTTATTAACAATTGACCAAGAAAAAGTAATGTTAAGTTGTATTAAATAATGGGATAAAAAAATCAAGATCACTGACATACACTTCCTCCTGAAATCTGACATGATCTCATATACCTCATTATTCAGTTTTGAACACACTTGAAAGGTAGTAATATGGTCATATTACCATAGTAAGATAGCAAAGCTACTGTTATTGGAAGCAATTGGTATTGGAATGAAAAGAGAGAAAAATCAGCCCTCATAGTGGATAATTCAGAGATATTTTACTTTGAATTAATCTAAATGACTTCAAAATGATCAATATCTGCTTTGTTGTGTTCCATATAAAGTTCTTTACAAGAGTCCTGAGAAAATTATTATATTTATCCTAAAGTGCTTGTTTAATAAATAAAATTATAAATTAATTTCTTGATACTAATGTGCAGCAAGCAAATGCTTCAAACTGTATCACTGGTATTGCTACTTCAGTTAGCTTTTGGAGTGAATTTTATGCCCTCAGCTCTCACCCTTCTAGGAGAGTTAAAGCTCTTACCTCTATAATGTTGGTGGGACTGCAGATATAGATGCCAGACGGTGCCAACATTTCAGGATTGGAGAGTCCCTCAGCACCATAAACACTGATGATCACATTGCTTCTTATTATATTTCCCTGTTCGGACCAGTCTAATTTTAAAAAAGATAAATAAAACTCAGGGAGTTCACAAACAGGATCAAAATGTATACAACTCAACATTCTTGATTCTACTAATATCAGAGTTCACAAAATATACTCTATCTATATCTATATGTAAATATGTATCTAATGTAGATATAGATATATAGGTACTTTTTTGGAAAGCATTAGTATGTTCAGTAAACTGGAGACATCTAACATTTTGCCATCAGATCTGTCTATAAAATACATAATAATTGAAAAATGGACTATAATAGATTATAATAGACTTAAAATTATTTATGTATTTACCATTTTTTATTCCAGAAATAGCCTCCCAGGAGATATATCTCATCTTCATATATGTTCCTGAGAACAAAAGACCATGTCAACTCAGCATATTTGAAGCCACTCAGGGAAACAAGGGACACACACTGCAACACAATTTTCTCTTTGGATGTGGTTGTTTTGATTGTGTGTTGTTATTTTTTTATTATCTAAGAACCACAAAAGGAGATATAAATCATATGGACCTTTTAGTTCTAAAGTATTATGGATCAGAAGTTCACTTTGAATAAAAAGAAGAGCAGAGAAATACATCTTCTATTTTACTACTTTGGACTATTTTACTACAATGACTGTGTCCATTGTCAAATGCCACACAACCTATGTCAGTCCAGTCGCATCCCCAGGCATTCATTGACCATCAACAACCCACATGTCCCCCTTCACCTGCAGGATCTGGAATGTCCTAGAGTAGCAATCTGGACAGTAGCAGGGAACCCTCACACTCAAGGAGAATGCAGGGGAATAAAACAGAAGAATATGCCTGGGCCGTGACACACAGAGAAAGTTAAGTGACTTAAGCAGTGTCAACAGGGAGCAGTCCCACAGAATCCTGCATCACCACATCTTTATATATCTGAGTTTCCCATGTCATGTTATGGGTCTGGGTTTACAAACTTGTTATGTGTGAGATAGAGTACATTATCCATAACATATTATGTGTGAGACAGAGTACTTTATCCATGATATATTAATAAACAAATATTTTAATTTCCTCATTTGTAACACAATAAATGTCAAAAGCCCATAATTCACAGTATCCAAGCAGAATTCCTCCTACAGAGTTTTCTTTCTTGCCTGATTACTGTCTATTCCATATCATCAGTTTTTCCTAAAACCATATTGTTAGGATCTCTTCCTGAATTTCTGACAAAATCACACAAACAAAATAAAAATAAACAAAGTCAATGTTAGTTAGTTTGACATCCCTATGGCTCTCTTTTTCTAACCAAAAGATTTTTGTGCACCTGAGCCCTTCAAATGTCCTTAGCTCTTTGCCTTACAGAGATGGAGTTTGTTTTAAGCAACTTTATAAGATTCATATTTCCTCACTAAACAGTTTCCCTCTCAGGATTAGAACCTTGGCAGCTTTCATCTCAACAGATTATTCTTAAATGAAACTTCCATTTCCCATTGATCATATCAGAGTTAATTGAAATATAAAACACTATTTAACAAATACAATTATAGTCTCTCAGTGAAAATCTGATTTGCTTTTTTATTCTGATACAACTAGAGACCCTTCTGCTTATTAATTCTTTCATTTTTTTCAACAAGGGATCTATAATGCACTAGTCATTATACTAAGCTCTAAGAAGACAATGTCCTCATGGAATCATATAGTAAGTTGGCATTAACCTAATGATCAGAAATGTGACATATAATTATAAATCCATGAGTGCTGACTGGTGTTTAAAGAGCTTAAGCAGAAGCACTGGACTTGGGAGTGTGGGAAAGAGAATCTTGAAGGAGATGAATGAGTGGCATGAAAGAAGGGAAGAGTTTGTGCAAAGTTCCTGAGGTAGAAGGAAGTGTAGTCTTTTGAAAAAACAAAATAAAGTAGATCAGTGTCATTAGAGAGAGTACAGAGGGAGGGAAAAAAGAGCAAGACAAGTTTACAGAGACTAACAAAAGCAAAAATCACTTAACTGGTCTTTTAAGTCAGATTGTTGCTTTAGGATTATATTGTAACAGCAGTAAGAAACTTTTAAAGTTTTTAAGGAGAGGTATATGATATAATGCAATCTGAAATTTAAAAAAAATTGTTGATGCTTTACAATTATACCTAATATTGGAATTCATTGTCACATAATTGTACATGCACACAATATACCAATATAATTTGGTCAGTTTTGTTCCCCAATACCTTCCTTTTTCCTCTGATTTGAGATTTTAAGAATAATTCTAGATTTTACACGATCTTTAGGAGACAATAATAGAAACAGGTGACCATGGAATTCAATGAGTCACAGGAGCATTTAAGAACAGAATTCAAGAATTTTGAATCCTTGTCAAATATCTAAGTTTCACAATTTGTGAGATTATTCATATGATTCAGAATTTGAAAATTTCTGGCAGTAAATTTTAAAATCTCTCATTATATACTTGATTATTTGAGCTAAACCTTTAAAAGATCAGTTTCCCATTGATAAACTTCAGTAAGCCATTACTAATAACTAAATTCAAATTTATACTTTTGAACTGTGATCTATTTGTGATGATCAGAAGGTCAAATTTTTTATAAATTGGGAATTAATATTTTGGGAGAATTCCTGTAAAAAACTGAGTGTCCTACTCAAGAATGCACAAATTAAACAAGCTGGTTTTACTTACCCACCAGCAGTGCGTGGCCTGCAATCTTATAGAACACATTATTTTCCACCTTCAGGCCCAAGGTCCTACACATGCTGAGGCCTCTGTTAAAAGAGCTCCATATGGTGCAGCCCTGGACATAGGAATCTGAGCAGGAAAGAGTAAGTGACATTCAAATGGAATCTCAAAGACTCCTCAGCTTCTGTTGACCCTATCCAATTCAAGCTATACCATGGCTAAAAATATTTTCCCACACAATAATGAAATTCAGTAGATGAGTTGGAAACAGCAATCAAATCAAGAAAATGGGCCACTCAAGATAATGGCCCGTAAAGACAAAGAAGTTGAAATTCAAGGATCAAGTATTAGAAAAGAAAATCACCTGAGAAAGAGAAAGCACAGTCATATGGAAACCAACATGTGGATGTTAAGATTTCTGCCTGACCTCCATCTTTGCCATAAACTCTCACCTCTGTATGGTAGATAAGAGGTTAAGTACTGTGGGGAGTACTCCATAAGAATAAACTCTGATCTTTGAAAACTGCATTTTAAATAAGCAGATGTGGTCATTACTTCTTGAGCTATAAATTAGTATTTATAACTTTCCAGGCAATATTGTTGGCCCATGATAGTCCAAGATTTCTACTCCAAAGAGTTATTAGCAAGACCAAAAGTGGACCTAAGGATCATGATTCTCACATTTGAATATGGTAGGTTTATGAAGCTAACAGGGAAGTGTGCTCTATTATGCTACAAGGAATTGACATTTAGGAAGACTGTTAGTCTGGCTCTGTATCTTCTTTCTGTATATATATGACCCCAAATCAAATTATATGGCCTGGATCAGCCAATGAATAAATATTTACTGACTATCAACCACAGTCATGCACCACCTAATGACTAATGACATTTCAGTCCATGATGGACTACTGTAAGATGTAGGTCCCATAAAATTACAATGGAGTGAAAACCTTCTATCTGCCAGTGCTGTGGTGGCTATCATATGTTGAAGTACAACAACATATTATTCACATTCTTATGGTGATGCTGGTGTAAAGCAACCTTCTATTGTGCCATTTATATAAAAGTCCAGCACATATAATTATGTATAGTATATAATACTTAACAATGACAATAAATGCCTCTGTTATTAGATTTATTCTGTACTTTTAAATTATTTTACAGCATACTCTTTCTATTTTTAAAATTTAAAAAGAAGTTTGATGTAAAGCAGTATACCAGTAGCAGCCTTGCTGTAGTTGGCTTTTTTTCTTTATGCTGCTGTGACTAAAAGACCTGAAAAGAACAAGAATAATTTTAGGAGGAAAAGTTTATTTTGGGGCTCATGGTTTCTGAGTTCTTAGTCCACAGACAACAGGCTCCATTCCTCACGGCTCAAGATGAGTCAGAATTTCATAGAAGAAGGTATTAACTCTCTGATTGAGCCAAGGCTTTTATAACCCAATCATTTCACTTCCACCTTCCTGAATTGTCACATGTGAGCTTTTGGGGGGCACCTCACATTCAAACCATAACAAGCCTCATATATTTCATGTTTAAGCTCCTCTCTTGAGTGCATCAAAAACCATGTTGGGTAATGAAACTAAACTATCTAGGTTTGCGTAGATACACCCTATGATATTCATATAATGACAAAATTTCCTAAAGATGCATTTCTCAAAACATGCCCCCCATTGTTAATTGATGCATGACTGTATATTTTAGGATTTATACATTGTGCTAGAGATATAAAGATGAAGAAAACTAAGTAGACTTTGAATTTGTGTATCTTCAGTCTGATGGAGAAAATTGACAGTAAAAGTCTAAAAAGTTATTATGTAAAGAGTTCAATCATAAATTCTGAAAAAGGAGTTTGGTATTATCACCAGGTACAAAGAACGAAAAATGGATAACAAATGTTTGGGATATTGGAAATGTTACTTTGGTTTATGGAATAATTTAACTTTTAAAATTGAAACTATCCAGAAAATTCTCAACTATAATATCTCATAGATATCAGCTCTTCTCATGTTCCCTTATCTTAGCTCCTCTAATACCAGAGACCATCATATTACTTATCGAGGATGCACCCCAATAAATTACCCCACTCATATGCACTTCTTTCAGAAACACTGGCTGCTACAGATTTTTCCAAACTGACTTTTCACCATATCACTCCATTGGAACATTCCTGTCCATCTAAACAGCCCATAACTCATATGTCTAAATAGCTGTTATAGGTGGAATTCAAGAGTCTGGTAAACTTCTGAAAGTACTATGCAAAGACTCCGCGATGCCTTTTAATGATAGTGGCTAGCGACAATCTGCCACACAGGCCTTTCTGAGAGCCTGATAAAAGATTCTTTGGTGAACATGCCAGAAGTCTTCAACCTCTAAGTTAATGTGCCCTTTTATGCATAGAAATACCTGCATTTTAAAAGGAAGTGACAAAGGATAATACCTTAATGCAGAGGTTTTCAAACTTTTATTTTTAAGCATTAAACTTTTTTTTCAAGTAAAACCTAATATGCAAAAATAGATAAAAGTGCAGCTACTCTGTAGCATAGGTTGGGAGAGCTATAGTAAGTGAAGTTTGAGTAAGGGATGGTTCTCTCTATTGGTAACTCACATGTGGCTACTATTCACTTTCACTAGAGATGGCTTCTGCACCAAATATGCTCCAGCATTACAAGCAAGCAGCAGGCGACCAAAGAACCAGAGAAGGACACAAAAGTAATAATTGAACCAACGTACAATGGAAGGTACGATATTAGGAAGCATCGCTCAAAATGAATAAATAAACATCTGGAAAATTAGGATAAGCAGACATCCTTGGCATGTAGATGATTTCAAATGAGGAAAAGTGTTGCAGTTGGCTAGTAAGATTCTGCCCTTGATGGCCTCAAGGTTCACACTGTCATGACCTATTAAAACCCCAGCATCGGTCAAGCCCCACCCATAGTACAAAGGTGCTGTTGTCCCTTATCAGGCAGCTACCCCTGAAACCTGAGGAGCACTACTGCTTTACAGGAAGGCAAAGCTTGAATGTGTGGGTGTGGAGGAGCTGAGGGATGGGAGGATCACTTAGAAACAAAATTCTGCCCTTATCCCTCAGCATCCTCTCCCCTCACTGTCAGCACAAATGATTTGGATTGGGTTCTTGCAATGGATGCTCCCACATCTCTCTGATTCTGGTTTCAGAACTTTGATCCGTACACATGACCATATTCTTTCTTTTTTTATTCTGATCATTTTTCATCCAGAGGTTCTCAGGTGAACCTGTTTCCTGAGTAAGATCTGCACACCTGCTATTCCATATTCCCAGGAAAAGCACCTGGTCTCAGTTATCCTCCCCATTGTTCCAGGTAAAGATCCCTCTGAGTTAGGACAACTTCACATAGAAACGCCTTCAGCTATGCCTGGACTCCCACAGTGATTATTATTCTCACTCTTCAAGGGCAGTTTGCCTATAGCCACAAAGCTAGTAAATGGCAGAAGCAGGATTCAAAGCACAGGATTCTGTGTTTCACTCCACAAGTGCTGTCATGATGTTTCTCAAAGTTTACCCCTTACACAACTTGTTCCAGAATAATAAGGTTTGTATGTTTAGAATTCAGATCCCTAGGCCCACCTTAGACTAGATTTATCAGGGAAAGGTCTAGAATTCTGAATTTATTAGATAAGTTCCACAGGATGTTTAAGCACATTAAAGTGTGAAAAACAATGATCAAGAATATAAACAATTGGACTGGAGCGGTGGCTCAGCGGTTATGGAGTTTGCCTGGCATGCACCGGTATGCGGGTTCGACCCAGCACCACATACACAATGAAATTTCCAAGCAACAAAAGCCACATGAAAAACTAAATAAAAAGTGATTCTGTCTTTCTCTTTCTCTCTCTCACTGTCCCTCTCTCTTTAAAAAAATAAAAAAAAGAGAGAGAGAATATAAACAGTTATCTATCTCTGAATCCTTCAGATCCCACATATCACAGCCCCTGCATGAACACAGGAGAAGAGCCATGAGAGAAGGGGAAAGGAAGAAGCCGTAGGTCTGGCTCACCTCGCATAGCACCCACAAGAGTGAGTGAGCTCAGGTGCTTATGGAACGCTCGGCCCAAGTCTCGGAATTCCACTCCCTCCAGCTGGACCTTGCTGGGCTCCTCTGGGGAAGACCAAATGATGACTCTGGCCCCCAGATCCCTGGATCCCAGTATCTTCTCACTCTTGGAATACAAACAGTGCTGCAGGTTATCTGAAACACAGAATGAGGTCCAGGGGACCTGAAGCAAACAGAACATGCTTCTAGACAACGCTCCCCATTTGAAAAATGCTGTGGGCACCAAAGACAAAACCACTACTGTTTATTTCAGTTAATAACCTTTACTTTTACTTTAGTTCCTTTCTGTGGATTATTAATTAAAAGGTTCAATAACTAGGATATGATGTTGTCTTTATTATTTCCAGAAACCCCCAAAATAATCAGCTAATTACTGTTACAAAGTAGCAGACAGCAACCCACAAACACAATCTACACAGATGCTTATTTCAATCCAAAAATTCCCCTGGAGGGAATGCACAGTAAAAATGACCTTCTCAAGGTTGATAATTGTAGGAAAGAAATCTAAATATTGAATGTTGTCACGGTACTTTTTAGCTTTTAGCTGTCCAGTGGGTTTTCCCCTTTACTATACTATTTTACAATTTAGGGACCTAGCCACAATGCCACAACAGAAATGGCAAAGCAAGGGCTGCCCCTGCACCTCTCCTCTTTCTCCAGCTATGCCCCTAGTGAGCACAGCAAAGTACCTGAACCAAAACATACAATTCTTATGGCTGCAGCACTGAGACCTCAGGATACAGACTGCTTTCTTTTGGTTGACACATGACATGTGGGTGTGTGAACTAACCCAGGATGGCGAAGACATCATATCCTAAATTGATGTTTGTTATCCATGTTAATGAAATGAGAAGTTGCAATGATCCACAACAACATGTCACTCCAGAGTAAATTTCACAGTCCAGTAATTTGCTGAGGCCCAGAGAATGAGAACATAAGAGGTAGGTAGAGATGTTTTGTATTTGCATGCTCCATCATGGCTATTGGTGCTAGAGATAAGGTTTTCAAATGACCAGGCATCCTATGATTAGGTTTAGCTAGCTTGTTTCTATTCTTCATCCCCACACAAAGACTGAGTGACTTATTCTGAGGATACAGTAGTTACATGTAAGATTTATGTTCAGGGACTGGAGCGGTGGCTCAGCTGTTATGGTGATTGCATGGCATGTGCAAGTACATGGGTTCAAATCCCAGCACCCACATACACAACTAAGTGTCAGAGCAACGAAAGCCATGTGAAAAACTCAATAAAAATTGATTTTCTCTCTCTCATACACACTGTCCTTCTCTCTTAAAAAAAAAAAGATTTATGTTGACATGAGGGGTGCTTTCCATTACACAGTAATGGATCCATAATGGCTCAGACCTAGAAGTATGGTCACACTGGCAAATTCAATATTTTGCAAAATGGGATTTTAAAAAACCCATCTGGGAATTATCAAGAGACTTTGAATAGTACCCAGATCCCAAATTTGCAAAAGTGTTAGAGTTGGTAGTCAACTGATTTTAACCTACCATTATTTAAACCTTTTTTTTTTAGATAATGACATATTTGTGAATGGATGACTTGGGGGAGGTGGTTGATGTCAAGATCCCTCCCAATAAACTAATTCCACACCTAGTCACATCACATCATTGCACTTCTTCACAGATACCACTCAGATCTTTAGATGTAGCCTTGGCATTTCTGCCAGCGTCCAGACATTACCAAACATCTCTGCACAGTTGCTGGTCTGCCATCTCAGTTTCAATGTGTACAAAATTAAACTTATGATCACCATCCTCCCACCCAAAACCTGCTTCTCTTCCCATCTCAGTAAACAGCCTCATCATCCATCCAGAGCTCATGCCTGGAAGTCATCCTTGACATCCACAACATCCTGGACCAATGTTGACAAATGATGTCTTTACAACATTTGAGAGCCTCATAATCTACAGCCTGGGAAACCAAAACATAACCTACTAAACTAACCATCCCTGAAATAGATGTTTAATAGGCACATCAGTGTGATTCAGTGCCTGCTATGCTACCTGAAGATAAATTGATTTTTCCTACCACTTACCTCAAGTATGTGGTAGCTTACTCTGGGAACCATTCCCAAAAGGGGAGGGTGCACAAGTCTAATCAATAAGAAGGTGCCACCCAAGCCTACAACTCTGGCATTAGGGTTTCCTTGAGAATCTTAGAAGAAACCTGGAATCTATGCTAAGACTTTATTATGACATCTAACTCAGAAATGAAAATTCAACTCTCAAAGTTAATTCTTCAACAGGATTTTTATTTTTACCCCAGAGAGATAATTAATTTGCTATTTCTTTTGTTTTTTCTCTCTTTCTTAAGGTTGTTGGGAACTGGGGGCAGGGAGTGTGAAATGACAATTTGTCAAAAGCATTCTGAAAATTATAGAATCTTGTGGACATCCAAAGGTTAAGGGCTTATGCTGTTTTCAAAGAGGTCAACCATAGCATCGTCACATATCCTCTGACAGTATTATCTGACAGTGAGAAGAGTCTTTTTGCCCATTGGACTTTACAAGGAAATACTCTACCTTCTGTAGCATTGGCCTCTTGACAGGAAGCCAGGAACTTCTTTCTCTCATTAGTGAGATTTCCTTGTATGGTAATGCCCCTGCTGAGCAGAGCCACTGTGACCTTTAAAATGTGGTGCTCTCCAGCCACCCAAGTCTCCAGAAAGTTGTGAGAATATCTGAAAAGAGAAAAAGAGGAAGATGCATTTGAAGACCTCACTCCAAATCTTATTAGGAATAGTAACCAGGTGACTGGGATTCTTCCTTTTAGGGGTCTAGTTTTCAGAAACTCACGTTATGAAAGAGTGAACAGCAGTATAAGCATGTAAGAATTAGGAACTGTGCTGATTATTGCAATATCTACTTGATATAAGACTGAACTTTGAAAGTCTTACAAGAGACAGTTGAAAAGTTTTAGACTTTAAAACATTTCACACTTTATAAGTTTCTTGTTGGAATATCTAGCATTATTTAATGTTAAAGACATCACAGACACAACAATGTCCAGACCCCAACACAGGTAAGACCTGCTCCTCTTCCAGGTGAACTCAGCCAAGTGGACACTCCATACCTCAAGGGCGACCTCAGGTGGAGGTCTGCATTGTACACAGCCTCCACAACGGCAGTCTCGTCCAAAGGTCTGCTTCCTTCAACACCTGTCCCACTGACGATAACCACTTCATCCCCAGCATGCCAGTCCACAGCATCTTCCAGAGCCAACACTCTGTCTCCGGCATGGGCAACTGCTCGAAGATGGGTAACAACTACTTCTGGCAGTGAACCTAAACCAGCCCAGAGAAATGTTGTTCAGATATTTAATAGAGAATGTGATGTTATTCTGCCAAAGAATTCGGTGAAAGAAGAGTCTGAAAAAGCAAGCCTCAAAATCAACAAGTACAGGGGCTGGAGCAGTGGCTCTGCGGTTATGGCGCTTGCCTGGCATGCACAAGTACACGGGTTCAAACCCCAGCACCCACGTCCACAACTAAGTGTTGGAGCAACGAAAGCCATGTGAAAAACTCAATAAAAATTGATTCTCTCTGTCTCTGTCTCTCTCTCTCTCTCTCTCACTGTCCTTCTCTCTTTAAAAAAAATCAATAAGTACTAATTTTTGAATATAACTTTTTGATAAGTTTTATTAAGGAGTTTAATTATTGTATAGTCATAAATGTATATAAAATAACGATATGATATAGATTTGCATCTCAACCAGAATTACTCCCATATTGCCCACAACCTAGTCTCTTGATTCTTCTATATTTCGCCCCTACAAATGTTTAGATTGTGAATTTTCTAGAATTAAATGATTGCACAAGTATTATTTGGATTCTCAGAGGGGTAAAGAGAATGCTACATTGTTGATTGTCTCTCTAGATCCCTCCCTATCCTCCCCGCCCCCTTCCCTTGGCTTCTCCCCTTCTGGATATTAGTTTTGTTTTTGCTTTGGAGTGAGTTTTTTTTTGGGGGGGTGTATTTTTCTCATCTATAAAAGATGGTAATAAAAGAAATCCAGGATAGAGTAATAAGCTGTGAAGAACATAAAAATTGTCATCGGACTGAACTTAGATCTGAGTCACAATCTTGCAAAATACAACCCGGTTCCTTTCCTTGGGAAGGCTTCAGTTTCTTCAGTGAAAAATAGGAGTAGCACTGGGTGTGGTGGTGCACACTCGTACTCCCAGTGGCTCAGGAGGTTGAACAACTTAGCAAGGTCCTGCTCAAAATAAAAAATAAAACAAAATAAAATTAAGAAAAGGACTGGGGATGTGATTTAGTGATTATGCACCCCTGGGTTCAATCCCTGGTACTAAAACAAAAAGCAATAATAAGAAAAAACAAAAGGACGTGTAGCATGATCTTCCATCATAGGAATTTAGCAGAATTAAATGAGATAATATGTGTAAACATCTAACTTGGATCTTGCTTTTATAGACCCTCAATATATGTTCTTTTTTCTTCCTTCCTTGCCACACATTGTTTTGAAAATGAGATTTTACCACTTCTTTCTTATTCCAAAAAGAAGAAACGGTCAGTAAACTCTGATGTAGAAGCCAACAACTAATTTCCCATGTGAAGATTTCCACTCATTTTACAAATAATGGAAGCAGAAATGAAAATCAGAATTACTTAGGAATGGTTGTCCTAAGTCTTGTGAATTAAATGATCCCTTCAAACACTAAAATCCAGTATATCCAGGATAGGCTGGTTAAGAAAATTCAAAGCAGGGAAAACGCATGGGTTTGGGTATCTTAGTTTGCACTGGACTCTGGACTTTCCATCTAACTCTCCCCATACTAAGTACACTAGTTCTTAACTATCAAAGATTTAAGAAAGCCATCTATCTTGCAGTTTACTTGGACTTTTCCAGCAAGGGTCAAAGCAAAAAAATTTTAACGCATTATCTGAGGCAATATTTAGAAAACACATGGCTTACTCCAACTCCTTCCTTTTTCCCCAGTACACTTCCTTCCTCCTTTGCAATAGATCATAATTTACCTTTAGCCCACAGCAAGTTACTGTCCTCCCTTGTTGCACTAAAGTAAAGTAATAATACTTGAATCTTTAACTACAGTGGTAGCCAACCATAAATCATTTTCAAATTATTTTAAACTTCCCTCTTTTTTTATTTGTCTCTTGTGTGCAGGCACTTGTACCAATAATGTTGTTGTAGTCTTAGGAAGGTCTTGGGTTAATGATGTAATTTCTAAAGTTTACTCAGGCAATAATTTTATCTTAAAAAAATTTACAGAGTTCAAAATTTCTAATTATAGGGCAGGTGAAAATTAAGACATAAATCATCCCCAAAAGAAAATAATTTTAATTTTATTCCTTGTTTATATATCTTAACCTTTGGGAACAATAAAATGAAATAAAGTTTACATAAATATATATATAAATATATATATTTATATGCATATGTGTGGATTTCTCTGACCTCCTCTTGATTGTCTAAATATAAAGTACAAGTAGAAAGTAAAAAAAAAAAATTACACTAAGCACAGAAAAATATTTATCAAATATAAAACACTCTCAAACTTAATGATTAACTGTTCACAAAACTCAGTAATACCCAAGGAGCATCAATTATGTATGCACTGATGTGCAAGCTACATGTAGCAGAACTAAGAATAGAGACAACAAAGATATTTCTGAACTAATCATTCTTACAAATCAGAATGAATGGGAAATGATTACAGAGAATCTTTGAAGTGCATTTTTAACTAGTAAAATACACTTCGGTCTTTTCAAATGTGGACAGTGTCTCCAAAAAGCAGTAAAGTTATCTCATAACTTATTCATTCTCATTACAAAAATGGCATCTCTATGTGTATGATGAGGTGGAGCCTGAATGTTTCAGGAGTACCAGCCTGGGAGGCCAGTACATTTAATACCTATAGCCAGTGCCACAGATTACAGTACTGAATGATTATGTATGTAATTATCATAGTGTGCATGACTTATCTCCCTCCTGATGAGTTAGCATCATCACAGGGCCACTATTTTGTGTTTCATTTATATATATGTCACAAATCCCAATACATCATGGTCAGCATTCAACTCACAGTGGTTTAAATTATTTATTGTAAATATTATCCTCTAGACAATCACTTGGAGTCCCCTGCCCTGTCAGATGTATGTACACCTAATGAGCATACAATATCCAATATGTAAAAAAACAGAAAAAACCAACAAACATCATATTTTACATATTGCACAAATAGTAAACTAAAATTCTTCAAAAAATAGATTATATAGTAATGAAATATCAGTGCCTAGTTCTGAAACTGGGTATTCTGAATCCAGAACCAGAGAACTAGATAAATAATTAAATTAATAATCTGTATAAATTAAGTGCACCCAGTTAGTTTTAATTTCAAACAATATATGAATTGCTTTATAAAGATTATTTAAGTGCCACACAAGGGGGACCAGTGGATCCTCTGCTGAAGAGAGCATTGCACACATGTGAGTCATTTCTCTCCACAGAACCTTGAAATCCAGTCTGGGCAGCTCCCTTCCTTTCTGTACCACAAATCAAAAAACATATAAAAGCAGTTTTAAGAGCTCAGTAATTTATAAATATGCTTAAATGACCAAAGGAGTATGCTCTTAACTTGTAATTCAACATAATGTTTAACCACATTTGGCTTTCAACACTGACCTGTTAACCAAAAAACTATTCATTTACTCCCACTAATGACTTCTACTCATAATTGTATTTCCTACAAATTATTGCTCAAGCATTTCAGGGTCGTTCATCTATAATTAGTCAATCCCAGAGAACCATTCTTACCAAGTAAGCATGGAGAGAAAGAAAATAATCTTTGGGGGTTGACACATTTTAAAATTTCTAATTGTCCTCTGTTTATTTTGTAGGAATGAAATTTTTATTCCACGTGAATAACTGCCAAGATTTTTCCAAATCAGTTACAAGGGATGAAGGGAGGGAGGGAGGGAGAGCAGGGGAGAGGAGAGGCAAGGAGGAAGGGAGAAAAGAACCACTTCACGAAAATAATATTCACACCAGAATAGAAATGTAAAGGAACTCACCAGGAAAACTAAAAAATTTATTCTTGAATATACACATATTATTTCCCCCTCATTTCTGAATGCAGCCTCCCCATTATCCATAGCAAAACAATGAATGCTACCTTTCCAGATAGCATTTCCCAAGCACTGAGATCCCCTTTCTCTAATACTCACTACTAGTACAAGAAATACACAGACAAAAATCACAAATGCTAAGGGGTAAGACAGAGGGACACCCAGGGTCCGCTGGTGCGCAGCCATGGAGTGCCTCACTCGCAGCAAGGGAGTGGTTTGTTTTCTGGAATGCTTCCCAGAAGAGTGATAACTGAGATGCATTTGAAGGATAAGCCACTTGCCCATATGAAAAAATGAGAAGAGATGGAATCGAGACATTTGTTATGTGCCATTTCCCTCTGCCCTTGAGAACCACTTGCTGTGATATCCCCCTTGGATAAAAACAAAATCTGGAAGGGCACCCTGCCTGAGCTCTGCAGTATGTGTGCACCAGGAGCCTTCTGCCTCATTATTGGTTCATCTCCAGTGGTCCTGACTGAGCAGGGAACTCCCTCCCTGCGGGAGGGTGAACCACAGCAATCCCCTGAAAGTGCAGATCAGCCAGCTGCATCCACAGATGAGGTGAACATTCCTGCATTGTGATGAAAGGGAACCAGGGCAAGGTCTGTTCCAAAGCTAAGGAGGACTCCACCGTTCCTTTGGCACAAGGGTTTAGACTAAAGCTAACCAGGGTTATTTAATGGCACACTGAGCCATATTTCTCTAAAGCTATCAGAGTGAAGTAGCTTTCGTTTTCATGCAATTAGAGCTTTATAATTTTTTGCTGTTTTGACTCAAAATAGGTGACTGAGAAGAAGCAGGACATTGTAAGAGAAGTGGAAACATCTTATTCCCAGCTCCTGTAAGGATTTTAGTAGACCTTCCATAAATGCCAAGCTCAGGCCATAAAGAACTCTAGTGAATATTCTTCAGTTAGAGCTAAAGGGTTCCATGGAATGTCTTTAATACCCACTTATGATTGCTCCAAAAATATATTAAAAGTCAGCTATACATTTTTTTTCTCTTAAAAGTTCTGTCACCTCTTAATATTGCCATACTGGGGACCAACCTTCCAGCATATGATATTTTGAAGGAAAAAATTCAAATCGTAGCCAAAGCAAAGCAGAGACTTGCTACTCTTTCCAAAGACTGTTATAAACGCAATTCTATTAGATAGGAGGAATAAGTCCCAGTGTTCCACAGCACAGTAGGGTAACTATATTTTACAACAGCCTATTATACATTTGTGAGGAACTAGAAGAGAGGAGCTGGAAGGCCTTAAATATAAAGAAATGATAAGGAAATGGAAATGCTAATTACTCTGATTTAATAAGTACAAACTGTATGCACATATTAAAATATTACACAACACCCAATGAGTTTGTAATATTATTGTATTAATTTAAGAAAATAAAATTAAAAGGATAAAAGCAATTTGGCTTTTAAATAAGCTATGCAAGCTTCATGAAAGCAACCATAAAATAAAATTTTCAGCACTTTGAAGGGATGCCATAATATAAATCAGCTACACCTTTGATCAGATAGATAATCATTTTTGTTAAAAAAGACTGATTTTTAACAATTACTTTTAGAAAAAACATGAATGTGTAACATTTAAAATACAAAAGAAAGAGAGAGGAAAACAAAATAAAAAAATCACTTGCAATCTTAACACAACAAATTAACATAGGTCTTTCCTATCATTTCTTTCCTATGTTTATATGTTGACAAACTCATATTTGTAAAAAAAAAAAAATGTAGCTCCATGTATACCTTTTTTTCTCTACTCTCATTAGAAAATAATTTATTACAATACAGTTTCAGTGCCATACTCCTGTGTACTAGGACACTCCCTATGACCCTACCAGGAGACTCTTTTTCCCACTTGCTTTTCAGGCCTCTTCTCCCAATTTTTCAAATATTGGATCTCCTAGGCCAGGGAATCTGCCCCCTCTTTCAAAGCCTCCTTTTTTCTTTTCTACTCTTTTCATTCCCCAGTGAAGGAGGCCTGTCTACCCTCTTTCCCTGCTGCTGCCCAATGGATACCATCTTGTTTTGTACTATAGTTTTTAGCTTCTTATTTAGCTTCTCACCCTTTACTTTTGATGCTATCATCTTCTCTCCAGAAGGGTTATTGGGTTTGGGGTGAGCAGAGCACCAGCAGACTCCTGGGGATAGAAGAAGACTCCCATTTGGAGAACCCCCAAAAGTAGAGGAGCTATAGTATGTAGAGCCCAGGTAGGACTCAGGGCTCATACATATGCCACTGTTGTTATCTGAGGATGTCATTTTCTCCTTTACACACTATGTTATGTTTATATATGATGCAAGCAGTAGAGTCAGGCTTCCTATCTCCTTTAGAGATATCCACTTCCCTGACCAGTTTTAAACTAAATAATTGATCTGGAGAGGAGGACCCTGGGGAAAGGAGAAGGGGCTGCAAGAAGGTCAAGGGGGAACCTGGTGGGTTTTCTGGGAAATGGTCATTGGATCATTGTCTTGAGAGAGGGGATATTATTAGACAAGGGGGTCAACAAGATCATACCTGTCATCCAACATAGCCAAAAGCTTATCTGGCATGATCTCCAGGTCATTTATATCCAACAGGCATCAAAGTCAAACTCCTTCCAACCCATTTTCTCCAATATGCAATCTATCCCAGGGGCCGAAGCCCCCATCCATTTGTCTAAGACAAATGGATAGCCATAGCCAGACACTCAGACATGGAACCTGCTTTAGCCTTGTCATTAGAGAACCCAGGAGATTTGAAGTGCCTGGTTACCTTCATGCTGTCATAACCAATCCTTCCTTCAGCCCCCAAACCTGACTGGTGGAAGGGAAACATCAAGTCCCCCATTAACAGCTGATTGTTAAGGATGATGATCTTGGTCATGGTATGGGGCTTTGCTGGAATCAAAGATTGTGCTTACTTCTAAGGAAACTATGTGGGTTACAGCAATGTTGCTGCTGGATGCTGTGAAAAGTGCCATGGCTTAAGTCTTTAGAGGTGGCCACTGCAGAGTCTGGTACTGCTGCTACTGCAACAAAAGCCAACTTGGCAGGCACTGCTGCCTCTAATATGTCATAGTGACCAAGGACCCTGGGGGAAAGGAGGAAAGTAAATCATATTTTCAGAGAGCTCTATCTACATCTAGGGCAGGTGGAGCAGAATCCACATATCATTTTTTTTAAATTCTCTTCTTTAATATAGTTGGAATATAGATTTCTTCTTTTTCAGTATTGGAGATCAGAATTCTGAAATTATGTTCACCGGATAAAGCCAAGGTGCTATCAAGTCTGCTTCCTTCCAGAAGCTCTGAGAGGATAATCATTCCCTTGCCTTTTACAGCTTCCAGCATCTGTGTCTGCTTCCTGGCTTGCAGCTCCTTCCTCCATCTTTAAAGTACATCACTCCTATTTCTGTTCCCATTGTCATATCACCTTCTCAGACTGACTCCTCCCTCATCCTTTTCATGAGAACCAAAGTGATTACAAGGGACCTACCTGTATAATTCAGGATAACCTCTCCATTTCAGGATCTACAATTTAATTTTATCTGCAAAGTTCCTTTTACCAAATACAGTAATATTCATGGGTCCCAGAGACAGGGCCTGAACATATTTCAGGGTCATTTTTCAACCTACTGTAATTGTATTGTTGAATAAACAGTGTTGAGGAAGTTAACCAGCCACTTGGGGGAAAATGGATAAATTTCTTATTAGATATATCAGAATAAATTAAATATTGATTAAAGCAGATATCGTGATTAAAGCAGATGTCAGCAAACCCTTTTCTCAAAGAGCCAATCTCTGTCATAACTACTCAATTCTGTTACGGTAAGTCAAAGTAGCTATTGCTGTGCGTCAATAAATGGACCAGATTTGGCCTATGGACCATAGTTTGGTGACCCTTGTTAAAGATATAAAGATTTGGAAAAACAAAATAAGTAAAAGTATTAAGAAACAAATAGATAAACATTTAATTTTTTGTACAGGCAAAGATGTCTAGACACAGAATTAAAAGGGAGAAATCATAAAGGAAAATATTTGCAGATTTGCTATTGCAGAGATCATAAAATTCCATAAAAATACTGAAAGATAAATAACAAATTAGGAAATAAGCAGACTTTTTATGCCTCTTTCAAGAATAGTACAAGGGAACCTTAACGAATAAATGCCAACTTGCAATCCCAAAATAACCTGAAAAAAACTAAAATTGAGAAGACTATTTTAGAAACTCAGAAGGCGTATCTTTTGTGTCTGCCACAGGGGAACACCAGTGATGTGTACTCCAACAGAAGCACCTCATGTGCATCTGAAGCACATGAAGAGGGTTGAATAAACTGCAGTTACCTCCCTTCTGGGCCAAAGTTTCATCATCTCCCAAATGAAATAATCCCAACCTTTCCTACTTCACAGGGGTGTTGTGAGAGTTAGATGACAGGAGAGAATGGAATCAGCTTCAAAAATTACAAAGTGCCAGGGTCTAGGTGAAATCCAATTTTAACAAATACTGAATATAATACCCAATTCAATGATACCCTTTCTCCATGACCAGGCTATTAATAGCTTTGCTTTGATGACACGTGTGCAAGAATGCCCTTTGAAGGGAAAATCACAAGATTCTGCCCATGTAGCTTTCCATTTACTTAACAAAGATGAGTTTCTTTTGATACTCAAAATGTAAAAACTAGACTATATTAACCAGTTAATAAACTAAAAGAAGGTGGCTAGTGGAGAATGGAAATGGGAAGGTGGGAAATAAGGCAGAAGGTGTAGGCGGTAACCAAGTCAGATAATGCATTAGGGCCATGGTTATTCATGAAACAAATATTTCTCCAAAGCCTACTATAAGTCCAGGCACTAGGGATTTATTACAAAAAGAAAACAAAACAGGAAAATCATCTCATGATGTATATCTATTTTACTGGGAGAGGCAGTGGAATAAATACAATAAATAAAATAAATGCAATAGATAATGTTAAAAGCTAAGGTGGGGAGGGGGAATATGTTAGCTTTTCATCACTGTGACAAAAATTCCTGTCAAGAACAACTTAGAGGAAGAAGGATTTGCTTTGGCTCACAGTTTCAGATGTCTCAGTCTGTGGTCAGCTGACTCCATTGTTCTGGGCCTGAGGTGAGGCAGAACATCATGATGGAAGATCATGGCAGAGGGAAGCTGGTCAGCTCATGAGACTGGAAGCAGAGATAGAAGAAGGGACTGGGAAGAAGACAAACCTTTCTAGGGCCAGCACCCAGCAAAGCTCTGCTTGCCAGTACTTTTCTACCCCTCTCAGGAAATTAAATAATTCAAATAATTAATCCATGAAGTGGATTAATCCACTGATGAGGTCAAAGCTCTCATGATCTAATCACTGCCTAAAAGTCCCACCTCTGAACCTTGCTACACTGGGGACCTGTTTCCAACACACAAGTTTTTTGGGGGTTATTTCAGGTCCAAACCATAACACAGGGCAGAATGTTGAAGTGTGCCCAGAGGTCAAGTAGTCCTGGGAAATAGGCACTCCTTTTCAATGGAAGCAATGGAGCCCCATTTCTGCCTCCTGAGGGAAGAATTTGCCTGACAACGAAGTCAACTCAGAGAAAATCAGAACCAAGAACTACAGAGAAACAGTCTTAATGCCATCTTTAGAGCACCTGGACTCAGCTGTGCCTCAAAGTTCTTCAGTTATATGAGGCAATAAATGTTCTTATCTGTCTTTGAACTGAGTTTTCTGTCACTTACAACTGAAAAAGAACTGACTAATGATCATGTTTTCAAGTATATATAGAAACCTGAAGTACCTTACAATGTGTTTCTAAGTAGGGTTCCTGCTGTACTTGGATTATTGAATAGCTAGAACTCATTTCTAATTAACAGTATACATTTACACGTAAACACTTAAAATTACAAGATCTTAAAACCAGCATGCTCACTTAGATGTGTTTTCAGAAGTTCTTTAAAGTGTAGGTTCTAATAGTAATTTAAGGAACCCTTTCTAACAGACTGTTACAAGGTCATTCTTGTTCAGATCAATAAGACATTACGAGTTTCTGCCACCATGCACAGAATAGTTGTATTTTCAACCTTTTAAAAACATTATTGAACAAAACACAGAAAATGTTTCACCTTACTTTTTGTTGGTGAAGCTGGTTATGTTTTGGAAGACAGAAAGCCAAGAACTAATATTCCTGTACTCTAGGAAGAATTAGTCATCCAATCCCTGTCCATTCTTCCCACGCTGAGGCACATTCATTAGTGTTAACTGTCTAATTATAATCTGCCACAACATGCCAGCTGACCAAAAATCCCAATGCTATATCGAAACTTGTTTACATTTAACATTATAGAAAGTTTTTAAATTTTCCCCACACTTTGTTCCTCTGCTCTATTTAATCTTCTTTCCTTCCCAACCCTGAATACAAACAAAATACAGCAAAGACACACAAATAAAACAACAATGGCTCTCCCATTTGAACCAGAGTCCCTTTACATCCATGTCACAGGCAGTTGAGCAGGACTTCTGCTCCCACAGAACCCACAAGCATGAACCAAGTTTCTTGGCTTACCTCTCTACCTGCCCACAGCAAGTATAATGAGAAGATTGAGAGGAAGAATGAAGCAGCAGGCTGCACACCTACCATTCCAAGCACCTCCAGCTAGAGACATGAGGGAGAGAAAGACATGTTAAATGAATGGAAGACTGAAGGTTTAAGCTGGATTCATTAGGATTGGCCTTTTAAATATGGGTAAGCAAATGGAAAGGTATCTGTCTGCCCAAGGTGTTGTTAGAGGACAGGAGAAAACAACCATTAGAATAGGAATAAAGTTGGGCATAGTGGTGCACTCCATCCCAGCAACTCAGGAAACTGATGCAGGAGGATTGCAAATTCAAGGCAGGTTTGCCAAGTACACAGTGAGATGCTATCCCAAATTTTTAAATTAATTAATTAATTAAAAGGCTAGGGATGTAGCTCAGTGGTAGAGTACCCCTGGGTTCAAACCCCAGTAACACACAAAAAGGAAGAAGAAAAAAAGGGAGATAGAAGGAGCGAGAGAGGAATGGAGGGAGGAAAGGAGGGAGGAAGGATCCAGAGGGAAAAAAGTCTGCTCTCTCTGGAATGTTTGTATCTCTCAAACATTCCTAAAAACATACCTCTTCCATTTGTGTAGCCTTGCAGCCAAATAACACACCAAACCAGTTTGTTTCCCATGAAATCCCAGGTATTATTTTGTGATGATAAAAGTTAGGGCAAGACATACAAACCTCTTCAATACTGAACTGAGGAAATTCAAGATTCCTGGAGAGGAAGGAAGAAACCCATAATATATACTAGAAAATTAGATTTCATATGACCCTTGGATAAAAAGAGATTTTAAAATTCTGGAAAACACTGAAATTTTAAATTTGGGTCTAATTAGAGCAAAAGTTTCCTGCAATCTTTTAAACCTCTTCTGATATTTGATAGGGCCTTTCTATGTTCCAATCTGTGTGCCAATAACTTAGTGAGCATTTTTGTTTGCCTGATCCCACATACTTTTTATTCAGCCTAAATGACAAATGGTTTCGATTTTATACTCCAGTCTACACAATAGCAAATATTGTACCATATATTTCTGTCTATGAGCTTCAATCACCTTGCAGTTTCAGAACTTGAATTATAAGTCCAAAGCCTAAGATTTTTAGTTGAAGTAACTTAGAGAACACTTGTGAGTTTTGTTTGCCTATCAACACATTTCTTCTGGGACTATTTTTCTTTTGGTAAGATGATTCCCAAAACACACCTTCACAACACCACACAAACACACACATGCATGCACACACACAGGCACACACACCCCAAACCTCCCCAACCTTCCAAGGCAGAGTCACATCTTCTCACATGGACCCACTCTTCTGGGCTTTAAAAGGGTGGTAAAGGAGTGAGAAGGTGACTTGAGCAGAGACAATCACAATGCACTGTCCTCCTGGGAACCAGGGGTAGTCATAAGCCTGCTAGGCAAACAAGCAGGATTTTGTGAGTCTTTCCCTGGTTACTTTTTGAAAAGAAGAAAATAGTCTCCACATGAACCCAGGAGATGCCACTGGCAATAGAGAAGAAGTGAGAAGCAGCAGAGAGTGAGGCCCATGCTTGCAGAGGCACCCATGTCAAGGAGACACTCATGTCAAGGCGACTTGTCTATCCTGCACTTGATTAGAAGAGTCTAGAAATCTTTTTTATTTTTGTCTAAATTCATTTGCATTAGGATTCTGTACCTTAAAACCAAACAATTTAAGAGTAATAAAGCTATATACAAAAGAACATGCCATGTCATATCTATGGTTTATATTTTATTCCAAGGAAATGAGACAGAAAAGAGAAGTCATGGACAAGGGGAAACAGGTAAGGAGCAGGGGCAAGGGGAAATGTTATGGATAGAGAAGAGACAAGACAGGAGATGGTAGATAAGATGACAAAAGAGCAGAGATCTAAAAGTGTATTATTGATAAAGAGAACTGTCATGAAATGAAAATGGGCCCCAGAAAGTTTCCCCCCACATCCAAGAATAGACTTTATAGAAAACATCCTGGGCTTACTTGGTTTTGGAAATGAGTAAACATACAAAGAGAGGCCCTGGCTCCCCTTTGGTTGGAAGGATGACCAAGCAGAGTTTTTTTTCTTAATCACTTAATTTTGACAGTGGAACTTTTTATTCCTCTTTGGTACTAAGAATTGAATCAAGGAGCACTCTGCCATTGAGCTACATTCCCAGATCTTTTAATCTTTTAATTTTGAGACAAAGTCTTGCTAAGTTGTCCAGGCTGACCTTGAACTGTAATCCTACTTCTTCAGCCTCCTAAATAGCTGGGATTACAGGTGAGAGCCACTGTACCCAGCTTTGGAACTCTTTTTCTAATTAAATATTATTTTGAACACAAAAATAATAGAGATAAAAGCAATGAACAGATTACTTGAGCATTTTAAATCTTGACTGCTTGACCCCAAAGACTTCAGTCTATGGAACCCTTCTGGAGCGCCATCCAGGAAACCTTTGGTTTGGTGGAGCACAGTTTGAAAATCACTGGCCAGGAACACACTCCCACACACAGCCTCCCCCACACACGTTGTAGGGTGCTTAACAAAAGACTTACTCTCTTTAGCAACCACAATAATAGAACACAATGCAGTGTTTGCAAAAGACATGAAATTGAAATACACATACATGGTCCTTGTAGAAAGAGAACAAATCATGTCTAAACCTGCTTATTTAGACCCTATTTTTCTTATTTATTCCTACTAAAATCTTATGTTTATAACAATTGCACTGGAGTTTTCCTAAATCATGTCCCGCATACTAGTTTTTCTCAGAAATTTCAATTTATATTTAATGCCTATATCTTGTAATTTCTTGAGAAGGACAAAGACAGAAGTCCAGTCAAAGCCATATGAGTGCTTTCATCCTAAGAAACTGTCAGCCAAATTTCTCAGGGAGGAACTGGAAATGAAATGAGAGACATTGATAAATTTCCCTCTTGAACAATCAATAAAAGTCCCACCATTCTGCTCAGACTCCCACTGTGGAAGCAAGAACCATAATTACATTGTCAAAAATTCAAGTTACCCAGGTTGACAGCAACCCCCTTGAAAAGTGACAAGTGATTGGCACTCCATTCAGGGTGGTAAAGCTGCATTGGCAGATGGGGTGGCCAAGGCAAAAGGCAAGAGTGAAATTTCCTTATTGACTACAACCACCCAAACCCCAGACCTTTATTCTGGAGGAATCTTGCAATCCTTTCATCATATAACGCATCACAGTGAGCAGGGGACAGGTCTTAATAAATAATCTGAACTCCACCCATGATTTGTAACATCCCCTGTCCTGATCTGCTCCCAGACAGAGAAAGAAAGACAGCACTTGTGGGGGAATGTGTGGTGCGGGTGTTCCATACAAGTGTGTGAGTTTTATGCATTAAAGAAAGAAGTGAAACGTGTTTGCAACTCCAGCTTTCTTTGTGACAGCTGAACAGCAAAGCCTGGTTGCTTAGCAATTTTAACCCTATGATAATAATCAGCTAGAGCAGAAGGGTTACAAAGGGCAACACTAAAGAACGTGAAGGGAGAGAGAAGGTGGGACAGCACTATTACTGGCATGCAGATCCATTTATGTGACTGTGCATTACCCAAGGAGTAGTTAAATTAGAATCTATCAGTGGTTTTACTACTGGATGTCAAAAATCATGATTTGCTGGGCAGTGCCATGCCTCTGACTATACTAAGACCCAGGCAAGCGGTTTCCAAGGACATGATTGTAACCATGCCCAGGGACAATGGTTGGCCTGTGGTGAAAAGCAGCTGCACCAGGAGAGATTAAAATCTAAAGGTGT
Organism: Aplodontia rufa; assembly: GCA_004027875.1. Taxonomy (NCBI): domain Eukaryota; kingdom Metazoa; phylum Chordata; class Mammalia; order Rodentia; family Aplodontiidae; genus Aplodontia; species Aplodontia rufa. The sequence continues at coordinate 32,297 of PVKS010001859.1, read as the reverse complement.
TCACTGGGTGGTGGGAACAGAACAGAAGGTGCCTGGGAACTTTACTGACTCACGATTTCCAAGGCTGAATCCTCTCCTAGTGTAATGAAAAGAGATGGGCACAAAAATTAATAAGGACAAAAATTACTAGGCAGGAGAGGCCCTATGCCAAATTTTGAAATGAAAATCACTAACCCATCAACATTTCCTCACCCCTAAAAGAACATATGATAATTTGGTACTTGGTACTCCATGATTTTGGAAAAAGAAAGTATAATCAAAATAGTGATAGCTAACACTGCTTGTGAGATATTGTGTGACAGATATTTGGAAGCACTTCATGAGCAGTAAACATTAGATAGGGGCTGTGTTTTCCTGGTGTCTGAGAGATTATTTTGTCTAAGATCATAGCTGATAGGCAGCAGAACTATACCAATTTTGGATTCCACAATGGTCAACTAGTAAAATCAGTGAATTTCCATGTGACTCAAACCACAGAAGGGTCCCACTGATGCGCATTCCTGGGCCCCGCCCCAGACCCACTGAATCAGACTCTGGGAATGAGACTAGAAATCTATATCTATACACTCTCCCAAGAAGAGCCTTTCATGCACCTAATAATTGTGAATTATACTATCCTGGGAAGCTGAGCGAATGATGGGTTATTAGGGACTTCCTGAGTACAAAGCAATAAATCTAGTTGCCCACTATTTTGCATATTTAATAGCAAACAAAAATTAGTTTTTCTCTTAAGCCTCATGTCATCACACCAATGTTTGGCCCTGGGAAAAGACCAGTGATGTTATGCAAAAATTTTAACCACAGTATACTACCATGCTGGAGGGAGGGGAAATCTGTTGAGACCTCAGGTGATAAGGGAGAGGTGACAGGAAAGGATTGTTGAGCCACACAGGCCTTGGATTCTCTGATAGATCACAAGCAAAAGAAATAGCTGGATTTCAACGGAGTTCAATGTGCAAACTCTATGGTTCATGACATACCCTGGAGGGATGGGCTTTGGAGAAGCACTTGAACAGTTGCTGGTGGCAGCATAATCCAAAAACAGAAGAGAGAAGAGGGTTGAGGAAGAGCAAGAGAAGGCAGAAAGGGAATAAAGAAGACAAAGAAGATGAGGAAGAAGGGCAAGAGGAGAGGGATGGAAATAAGAGAAGCAGAAGAAAAGGACTTCTCACTCTCCATACTGAGCAGCATCCCACAGCTAGAGGGGCAACATGTCTTTTAACTTTCAAAATTTTTAAAATACATTAAACACATCCACTTTGCTGTAATTTCATTACATTTATTGTAAGCATTGGCACTGGGAATTTCTTTAAATTCGCATTTGCTTAATCATAGACTTCTAAGGACACGGTAGGTTCAAAACACAGGCACATAAAGGTATATTTATGAACTCTCACTGATCAGTGGAAGTTGTATTAATTTCTACTGCCTGTGCGTTGGCTAGACAGAGCCCTAGTTCATTTCCTCTGGTCAACTGCCTCACTCACTATTATGGTTTGGATGAAAGGTGCCTCCCAAAAGCTCAATCTGTGAGACAAGGCAAAACTGCTAAGAGGTAAAATGGTCGCGTTATGAGAGTCTTAACCCAATCAGTGAGGATTAACTGGCAACTCAAGGCAGACAGGGTGTGGCTGGCGAAGGTGGGTCCTTGGAAGCCTGCTTTTGGGGTATATATTTTGTATCTGGTGAGATGTTTCTCTCTCTCCTCCCTCTCTCCCTCTCTCCCTCTGCTTCCTGGAGCCATGCCTTGAACTGCTTCCCTCTGCCACACTCTTAAGCCATGATGTCCAGCTTCATCTCAAGCCTGAGAAATGGACCCAGCCATCTACGGTCTAAAACCTCTGAAACCGCAAGCCCCCAAATAAACTTTTCCTCCTAAAATTGTTCTTGTCAGGTCCTTTGGTCACAGCCTCAAAAAATCAACTGAAACACTCACCATGCAGGGAAAGCGTTCCATTCCTCACAGCTAGGAACTTGACACCGTAGGGAAAGAAGGGTACAGAGTGGGAACTCCCGTAGAGCGTGATCTGAGCTTTGCCTCGGAAGGGCTTGTTCTTGGATCCAATCCGAAGTTCTCCACCATCAGAAACAAGGATGGAGTGGGCCCTGAGCTCAATGGGTCCAGGATCCATAAAAATCAGCTTGCCCCCTAGTGGACAGAGAGAAAACTGTCAGTCCCTGGGAAGGTATCCTATTTTGACAGTTCCAAAGTCGAACGAAATCCCCTTTATTTATGTACTTCTTCTGGAACTTATAGTTATTTTATTTTGCACTCTCTTACAGAACTATAATAGGATGTATCAGATGTCCAAGGATAGAAACACTGTATTACTAAGCTAGTTTAGGTTAGGTATTTCGTTCACTCTAGCCTTGTAATATTTTTCGTGACAATAATCTGAATGTCTGGAAATTAAAGACTGGTCAAATAAGGGATAAGAAGTCCACTAACTTTACCATTCAACAACAGATAAAAGCAGTTTATAAAATTAAGCTTATAAAAACTGGGAAACAAGTGCGTCAGAAATAGGAATAGAAGAAATGTGCCAAATGTATAAGAATTATGTTAATTTGGACTAGCATCATGCCATTCGTGGCATTTGAGGCATTTTTAACTGGTCATCAGGGATTACACTTTCCTTTGATAATAGACCCTAATTTCTTGAGGATTCTGATGCCGTTGAATACATAGATCTGAGGGGCACTACCAACCAAGACTTCTTGTCCTACCATAGCTTGAGACACATAGTGATGTTTCAAAAGGAATGTGGAGCAAAGGGGAAGAAAGGATAGGAAACGTTTAGATGTTAATTCTAGTGGTAATAGTCTAAGGATCCTGGGAAGAGCTCCTGATTCTGAGACCCCCACCTGTCACCTCCCCTGCCCCCATGCCCTGATTTCTGTTTATTACTATGGCTGCTTTCCCCACTGATTTCCATTGATTCAATATGCTACCCAATACAATCCCAATAAATTTCCTTTTTAAAACAGAATATGACTTCTGTTATTTATAACCAATAACCTTAACTGATTCAAATACCATTCTGCTCTAATGTCCAAATTATCTGTAACATTGGAATATAATTTTGAAATAAAACTATTTTAGATTTTAAGAGCAAATAATTAAATATCAAAAAGATACTTTCATCTTTATCTTTCTTTACAAGGATTAAGAGTATTTATATTCACATACAATTTTCTCAATAATGTTGAAATATTAAAGCATCTCATGTAATCACTTGAACATGAATGAGCTATTAAATCTATCTCTCTCTTAAAAGTGATTTGTAAATGTACTGGACTATACTTTTTTTACCCTGTAGTAAAGTGGTCAAAGTTGTGACCATATTTGAAACACCAAAAGCCCTCTTTTCCAAATCCTATAATAGTTTCCCATTATATTCAGTATAATTCAGAATCCTTACGCTGAGCTACAAAAGGCCCCTCATGATTTGCTATTCCAACATCATCGTTTGAAATATACCCTTTCACTCATTTGCTCTGCTATTGTTTGAATATGGTTGTCCTACAAACCTGTGCAGAGACTATACCCCAAAGTCTTGTGTTAATGGTATTGAGGTTGGAACCTTAACCATACCCACAATTAGACTGGATTAGATTAGGTCATCAGGGTGAAGCCCCCATGATTGAATTCTAGCTGCTACATAAGGAGAGGGAAAGAGACCACACAGAGATATGTACATGTTCCTGCCATCATGCAAGAGCCAAAGGGTTGGGTCCTGCAAAGGCTCACACCATTCTGTTTGGAATTCTAACCTCTAAAATTGTGAGTCAAAATAAGCCTGTTTTCTTTATAAAGTAAACTACTTCCAATATTTCATTATAGTAATAAAAAGTTGACTAATACATATTCCAAATACATTGGACTGCTTGCTCATTTTCAATCAGACCTCAAATCCTATGCATATGATCTTTGCTTATTTAGAATGTTCTTCATTCAATATTCATGTGTCTCACTCCCTCTTCTTTCTATTTAAATGTGAATTTCTCACTGAGCAGTCCTTCTCCAGTCTATGTAAAATAGCACGTCCTGGCCCTTTGTAGAATATATCTTTCTTCATAACACTTGATATCAGACATATCGTATATTTGCATGTTTATTTTCTTCCCTCTCTTTACTAGAATGTATGTTTCATGAGAACAATTACCTATTTTGTTCACTTCTAAATTCCTAGTCTAGAATAGCCACTGGTAGGTAGTTGGCATGCACTATGTAATTGTTGGATGAATTAACATGTACATGTATCTTTTTAGAATTTGATGTAGGTACCTGAATTTCCTTACATACAAACACATGCATATACTCTAACTCCCACTTTCTCAGAAAGTTGTTATTACATTTAATCTATAAGGTCATTCATTGAATCAATAAGCCAACGGTAGGTAAATGATGTGGAGAGAGTAAGGGGTTAGAAATTACCCCAAAGACAGATTCCACTATTACAGGGAGGATTTTAATGAACAACTGTAGACAAATCCCTACCTAAATTTAGTCCTACATCCATTGTGCCAAATTATTGACTTGAATTGTTACCACCATCCAGAAATAACAACTGGAAGTAATTAATTATGCATTGGAGGAATGTGAGGGAGAAAAACAAAAGGCTAAGATGCCTTTAGTCATTTTTGTTTACCTCCATCTTCACACAGAGGTGAACATCAATAAGGATTTGACCAATAGTCAAATGCAGAGACCACTTTTTCCCTGATCTTCTGTTCTAAATTTTTTCTTGAGTTTTCTTTGACTTTCCTCATCAAGTCTTCCAGTCTTCAATCCCAAAACCCAAGCCACACACCATCAGCAATAGGCACGAGATATTTACTTGGACTAAGCCCCTTGTGACTCTTTCTGTTCAGCCACAATTTAGAATAATATACCCCTTCTATGTATCCAATTTCTCTATCTGTAAGATGTTCATGGGACAAAGTCCTCCTTTAGAGAATTATGGTCAGATTTATTAAAATAATACTTGTAGGTCCCTGACTAGGATCTAATAGCTACTAGATTCTTAATGAAATGGTATCAGCTGTGACCATACTCACCATCTCCATTTTCTGTGGTATTGCTACTGCCCATTCACTTTCTTTTTTATAATTTATTTTTTATTCATTTGATATAGTCTTACATATTGGAGGAAACCATTGTTACATATTCATGCATAGATGGGTACTGACAAAGTAAGTTAAGGCTGATCCTAGTTCAGGATCTGCCCCCTTCAACCACTCCCTGACCCCATATCTCCACTGCTTTACCCCCATGTTGTAGCTAGAAATAAGCATATACATGTGTATTAATTTTTGAATTTTCTGATCCTCTCTGCCCATCTGTGTATAGTTGAGCTTCTCACAGAAGTCAAGGGTTCCCAGCTACATTGATAACCACCTTAATCCCTCCCTTCCCTCCCTGTGTCCCTCCCTTCTCCTCCCATCTCATAGTTATGGTTCCCCCTGCTTATGTGAAAATTCACCTAAGTTCAGTTTATTTTTGAGTTTAGCTAACTTTCAATGTCTTAGATCTTACTCTAGCTTCCACATATGAGAGAAAACATTCAGCCTGTAGTTCTTTGAGTTTGGAATATTTCACTCAGCAGAATTTTTTTCTATCTCCATCTATTTGGCTACAAATGCCACAAGTAGAATATATATATATAATCACAGTTTTTAATCCACTCATCCAGCAAGGGGTATCTGGGTTGGTTCCATAGTTTAGCTATTGTAAATTGAGCTGCTATAAACATTGATGCAGCAGCGCCTCTGTACTATGACAATTCTAGCTCTTTTGGGAAAATACCCAAGAGTGGGATACCTGAATAAATGGGAAAACATTCCATGTTCTTGGTTAGGCAGAATAAATATAATTAAAATGGCCATTTGCCTAAAGTCCTGTATAGATTCAATGTAATCCCCATCAAGGTATCAATGACATTCTTCATGGATATAGAAAAAGCAATTCTCAAATTCATTTGGAATAACATTCACTTTCTATAGATTCCCCATCGCTACAGCGCTGGTTAGCCAACAATCCAATATCTCATTGTTGCTAATCATGACTTTCCTTTTGGACAATGTCATATAAATCATACAATTAGGTAAGCAAACTAAGAAATAAGGGCCTCTTTTTTGTCATTCTATAGATTCATGCTGGAGCAATTTTACAAGACATCCATAGGAAACACTAGCAATTTCAACCTTAATTTTCCCTTTCATTATCATTGCACTTAGAAATGCAGTAATAAACGTGAATCTTACTGAGAACAAGGAGGAAGGAACACGATCAGTTTGTCATTCACATATTTATGTTAACTGAAGTCTTTTCATACACAGCCACATTTCATTAACATCATAAACTATGTTCGACTGCTGGACCATGGATTTACATTGCTAAACAGTCAGGAAATCTGAACTGACCTTGGTGAGCCCTAGCAAGGGCCAGGGCTGGGTACAGACTCTGAATTCCTGTCTTGACTCTGCTAACAGGTTCTAAATGACCCTCAATAAATCCCAGAGCATTCCTGGTCTTCAGATTGATTAAGGACAGCCTGGTTTCTCATTGGCAAAGTGGATGGCAGACAAATTCATTCACAGAGGCTCCTTCCAACTCTAGAGCACTGGACACACCCATCTTTAAGAGTGCAATCAGAGCTACATCTGACACCAATGGGGACATGAAGCTTGTGCTTTCCTGATACCAACTATGCTGCAGTAAACTTGAATTTCACTTGAGAAAGATTTATGCATATGATCAGAATTCGAATAACGATACAGGGAGAACAAGGATGCTGACTTGAATTAAGCACCTACCATGTGCCAAAGATCTGCAATGACCTTCCAAAGAAGCCTGCAAGGTCAACCTCCCATTCTGTTGGGTTTTTTTGTTTGTTTGTTTGTTTCTTTTTGAAGATCACCACATGGACTTGGAGAAAGAAGCTCATACCTCCTCTAACCTAGAGAGTCAGAGCCACGCATTAAAACCCAGGGCCATCTGACCGAAAAACTCACATTTTATCTATTTCCACAATCCCTCCCTGGTAGCTTTTTCATTAATTAGGGTTGTTTTTATAGTTACATTTAAGGAAAAACATGTGTCAGCCGAAGTAAGTTCGCCTATGGCTTTTTTGCATATGATTATTTTAATTATGTTAATGGAGATATACCTCATCTCATTCCAAAAAGGATTTAAAGCAGATTATAAGCATTAGTGGGCAAATGAATAAACCTGAGCCCTGTCCTCCGTACCAGTTAGCAAAATATTAAATACACTAAACCAAATTTTGGAAATTTGGAAGCATCAGTTACTGACCAGAACCAAAAATACTGCTTATGAAGGGAGAAGAGCTCAGCACAAAGAACAGGAATGATCTTTGCTATGGAGAGTGCTATATTCAGGACTAATTAATGTGAACATCACTGGACCCCTGCCAAAAAGCCTCTCTTCTCCTCTTCGTCAGTGGAAAATCTAAGTGCATCTAGGTACCTTAAGAGGAGACACTGGTGAGGAATTCAGCTTCTTTTGGCCAGAAATAATGATGTGATAACCATTGTGAAAGCTCTGTGTGAATATAAAGTTGATATTTACTCCAGCTGTGGGCCAAGACCTCAAGATTTCTGACCTCACACTTTATTACCTTACAATAAATACACAGTAGTCTGCTTCACAGGATAGTGGCTTGAGAATGGGAGGACAGTAAGAGGACTTTATCTTTCCACTTTATAGAGCTCGACCCCATTTCTGAAAGTTAAGATAAAGAGCAGGGCTGAGACCAGCCTTTACCTGGGACCCTTAAATTTCTTGTTGTGACTATCGTGAAAGCCGACTATGTCCCACAAGTGACCCTGGGTAATTTTATAAAAATCAATCAACCATCATGATTGTTACTTCCCCTCTAAAACAAGTAAATGAACACAACTTTTTACATGTAATCACTGCTTTCCATTAAACATCTCTTTTATTTCTTTTAAAGGGAAGTAAAAGAGACTTTTAACAGCTAGCTAATGTTTGCAAGGCACATCAAAACCTATTTTTGGCTAACCCTACAATTAACCGTCCTCCATAATGACCACAAAATAATTTGTTGTGTTTTTTAGACAAAAAAATACACAGTTCTATTTTCCTTTACAGAAAAAAATAGAGTATAAGTATTTTACCATATAATGATACTCTTCAAAAGAGCCAGTTATTCCTGCTGTCTTCAATTCTTTCCTTCCTCTCTCTTCTGAACCCTCCCCAGTCTGTCTTTGCCTGACTTCTCCACCAAAACTGTTCCTGGCAAGGTCTCAAATGGCAGCCATGTTGGGGAATCCAACCCTCACCTTGGCCTGAGTGGCCATCAGCCTGTGACAGACTGTGCACTTCTTTCCTGGAACCCCTTTTTTCTTGCTTGCCTAATGCTGTATCCTCCAGTTACCCTCTTTTTTAACCCCCAAGCATCTCCCTCTCAGCCCCTTCTGATTTCTCTGATCATCCCAACTACCAACACTTGGTGTATTCCAAGATATTCCAGTCACATTTCAGTCGGTGTATACCACATCGGTCAACCCATCCTCTCTCAAGGTTTTAAATACCATCATACTAATTGCTGATGACTCCCAAATTATACCTTCAAGCTGGCCTCTGCCCTTAGCTCAAGATTCACATATCCACCTGCCTATTCAACATCTCTACTTGGATATCTCATAGGCTTCTCACCTTGGCACATCCAAAAATAACCATCCCTTGCCTCACAGATCATGCCACAGTCCTCCCATCTCCATGGAGGGCTCGCTCCAATCCATTGCTCATTTTGAAAACTGTATAGTCAACTTTCACTCCTGTCCCACAACCAAACCTTCAGGAAATCTGATTCATTCTACCTTCAAATATTCCATACCTTTTCACCACCTCTGTACACACTTCTGAGATCTAAGATAGTTTCATCTCATCCCCAGGTTATTATTACAAACTCTTAGCTTCAGCCCTTACCTCACCTCAAGGTCAGCTGTGAAAACAGCACCCCATGTTTCGGGTTTTCCTTTTAATGTAAACCATCTCACCTATCCTTGCTAAAGATCCTCCAATGGCTCAGAGTCAAAGCCTACCAGACCCTTCAGTGTCAGCTTTCTCTGGCCCAATCTCCCTCTGCTCTATGCTTCGCTCACAATTCTCTTGCCCACAAGAATCTTATCCTAGCTACTCCAGTGTGTACGCCCCACTGCATTTTGCTGTGTGGTACTAAAAAATCTAACACAAATATAATTCACTTACTTATTTCCATTCTACAAGTAAATTCCTCAAATGCAACATTTTGATCTTTTTGTTCCTAGCTGTAACCCCTGTGCCTAGAAAACTACCTGGCCCATGAGGAATGTGTAAGTCATCATTAAATATTTTTCAAATAAATAGGATTTGAAGCTCTGCAGGCAAATGAGATCTCCTGGAGAGCACATGTAGAATGAGAACAGAAGAGAAATATGAGGGGAAATTAGCAAACACCCACATTTACAGGCTAGAATAAGGAAAGGCAGCCAAGATTCTTGAGAGTAGGGCAAAGAACTCAATGAATTGAAAGATGTGAAATATTATAGAGATTCAGGCTCTAGGAAAAGTTGCAAGAGTTGTGAAGGTGGTAATGAGGATGTCAAAGCCTTAAAGTCATTTTTAGAAGGATCATGGCAGAGCCATACCCAACAGGCTGAGTGAGGAGATGGATATCAGGTAATAATATGAATCTAGGAAGAGGACGTTGGGAGGTGAATGGAGGGAGGCAAGACCCAGGCAGGGATCTGAGGATCCTAACTAATTAATCTGTATTGCCAAACTAGATATCTCATTTACTCAATGCTTCAACTACCTAACTTTTGAGATCTAAACTACCCAATTTATTTACCTGCATTGACTAATAGCCTTTTAGCCTTCCTTAAAATTTTTAGCAGCCTCTGTTGAATCACCACACGATAGTCAGGGAAGCCTGTGAAATTCCCTTCCCCTGGAGAATTACAGGTGATCATCCATCCTGGATGGACAGATACTGCTCTGCTCCATAATGAGTCTGGCTGAGTGATCTAGGCAGACTTGGGGTTCATCACTGTGTGTGCTGTCAAGGTGGGAGCCAGGAGGTGAGGATGAGCGTGAGAGCAGCATTTAGGGAAGGCAGCCACGTCCAGAAGCCTGCATTGTGATGGGGATGCACACACTTTCCTTTGTTGGCAAGATCCGGATTAGACTTGTGCCTGATCCACTGGAGCAGAGCCTGGGAAGCCTTCGAGGTGGGCTTGTCCCCAGCCAGAGAGGCGGAAAATCAATTTGGCTGGCAAACGAGAGCCCCCAAGAGTTCAGTCCACGCTCCATAATCCTATCCACTAGCAGCTCAGGAAATAGATGCCTGAGCTCTCACATATTCATGGGGGATGTGAGGCATAAATCAGGCTTTAAGGATTGGGGGCAAAGGGAATGGACTCTCTGACTGGGTACTAATTAATCAAGCACGAAACACCTAAACCAAGCAACCTGGGACGGAGCCAGGCACACACAGGCAAGCAAAGGCAGCGGCTGCTGTGTTTCCCATTTGCTTTTCATTTCAATTAAAATAGATATCAGGCGAAATTTTCCCCTTTAGCTGATGCTGCTTATGCATCCCCCTGTTCTTCCTTTAATTAAAAAACATGCTTATTGCAATACTTGCCAGAATCACTTTAACGGTATTTTAATTGTAATGTCTCTGCCTGATTAAAAAAAGAAAATATGAACTAGAAAGGGTTTGCAAAAATGTTCTCAGGATACAGGAAAATAATTGTACACCTCCCCAAAACAAATGCCACATACTAAATCCATAATTAGTCTGCTACTACAGTCAAATGGACATGGAGAGGTAAATATATATATCTGAAATAAAATCACTGATTTAGAGCCATAAACAATAGCAGTTGGGAGAAACAGTTTTGATCAGCTCAGATTTCCCCAGCAGGATAGAAAAACACATCCAACTAAAAAATGCTATGCCCAGGATAAGCCCATTCAATGGGGCCAGGTTATTTGCTACTGTTCTTTGCAAAGGGTCACAGAGCCTTTAGGAAAAGAGAAACTGGGGAAGGTTAATTGCCTTCCACTTCTGACAGTTCTACAAGATTCCTTTTACTGTTTCAGGCCGGTAGTTCCCAAACTGAATCATGCCTCACAATCACCTGGAAATCTTAAAACACAGATTGGGCGGCATCACCCCAGAGGAGGTTTGCTGTGGGGCCCAATAATTTGCATCTCATGCAAGTCCCCAGCTGGTAGTGATGCTGTGGATTGGGGACCACACCCTGAGAACTAAAGGCACTCATATGCTACCATAGACAAAGTAAGTGAATGTTGTATGGACTAGGTGTCCATTGTCTCATGATGTCTGCTATCATCTAAAACAGGCTGAGAAATACAAGCTTGGAATTTAAGATTAAGGCTCTTAATCATTTAACCAACATTTACTGTTATTTGCCAGTCTCTGTCAGCTGCTGAAATAAAAATGTAAAAACATACAATCTCTACTTCTAGACGCTCACAGTGAAGTTCAACTGCTCCCAGAAAATGGAAACACCCAAATTTTAGTGAATTGGCCTATTTCACAGATAACAGAGAAGATAAAAGTTACAGCTCAGACCTTTACTTTTTCTACAAAATATAAACACATTAACCTTATAACTGAATTACCTCTACAATAGTTATAAAATATAAACATATTTGTGGAAGAAAAACTATACAGTAATATTTAAAGGAACTCAAACACTGAGATACAAATAAATTCATCTATTATTATAGTTACTGTTATCAATTACTACTTAACTAAACCTTGATTTCCTTTCTATTTCCAGAAACTCATTACAACCTTTTATCAACAAAGCTTCTCAAATTTAAGTGCTCAAGGCCCTCAGCTGTTTCATGAGTTTCTGAAGTCACTTAAGTTTTCAGAAAGAAAACTGTTTCTAAAGAGAAACAATGAAAACAAAAAGAAAGAGAAAGAAAAAAAGGAACTGTCCTTCCCCCAAAGTCTATACCAAGCAAATAAAAATCTCCTTGCCTACCGAAAATTACTCAAATAATCTTCTTTCTCTTTATCAAAGAGAATGATCCCATCACACTTCTGACCAGCCAGCTATTGGATATATGTCTCTGAGCAATTTGTTTTTTCAATAGGTTCCAAATATAATTATTCTCTGAACCTTGTACATATGATTTGGCTATGCCATAAAAGTACTCTAAATGAAAGCTGAGTTATTTCTTACACTAATTTAAAAAGTGAGAATATCTCCTACCTTTACCTGGACTCGGGAATATTAAACAGTGCATGAGAAACAAGAGTAATGAAAAGCCTGGACTTCAATGTATTTTCGTCTGCAGAAGAATCCCAGAAACAAAAGTTTCCCGGATTTCTAGCTCCATTCCCAGTCCAGATAAATAGGATCTAGGGGTCATTAATCAAAGATGAGATAGAGAAGTAAGGAGAAACCAAATCCTGAAAGACCCTGTGAACCATATTATGTTTAGACTTGAACTTACAAGCTAATGGAAAGCCAATGAAGGGTTTTAAGTAAGGAAGTTTGAAACATTTATCTTTCATTACTAAAAATATTATAGCTTCTGCACTAGGAAGGGACTGGTCCCTTTTGGTAGCATTTTTCATGTTACAATATCCAAGTTGTCAAGACATAAAACTGTAAATTGCTAAATATCTATCTATCTGTCTGTCTGCCTATCTACTGAAAGCATGTCCTTTCTCACAGCAATGGCTTATCTTTCATTTAAGGCTAATCAAGTGTGTCTGGGACTGTTCTCTGGAGGTAAATAATGTAAGTCATTGTCTGATTGGGAAAAATAAGGGGTTTCAGAGCCAAGTGTCCCCCACATTAAAAAGCCTTTGTCTCTGATCTCCTGATATACAAATAGTAAATGAAATTGGTCACTGTCTGGACTGATCCACTAACATTTGAGGATACCAGGAAGGACTCTGATTATACAGAAATTCACAACTAACATTAATCAGTCTCTTCAGGTCAGAAATTCATTCAATAGTTCATTCATTCAATAATTATTTGAGTACCTATTACATGCCTGGGGATATATGGTGCTGGAGATATAAAGGTGAACAAAAACAGATCTGACTCCTGCTTTCCTAAGTTATGTTAGACACCTTTTTCATCACTGTGATCAAAACACCTGACAATAAAACCTGAAGGAGAGAGTACATTTTGGCTCATGGTTTTAGAGGTTCAGTCCATGGTCACCTGGCTCCATCACTCTAGTCCCTAAATGATACAACCGTAATGGCAGAAGGGTGTGGCAGAGGAGCACTGTTCAGCTCATGGTGGACAGGAACCAGAGAGAGAGGGGAACAGGCTGCAGGGAAGATGAACCCTCCAGAGCACACCCCCTGTGACACAACTCCTCCAGCCATCCCCACCTGCCTTCACGTACCAACCAGTTAGTCCATTCAAAGTAGGATGCACTGATCAAGTCACAACTCCCATAATATATCATTTCACCTTTGACTATTTCTGCACTAACACAGGAGCTTTGGGGTACCTCTTATCTAAAACATAACTTAAACTCATGACCCAGATCTCTATAAACTTCCCCAAAGATAGAAGGAAGAAAAAAATATACCTTTATATTAAATTTTTGAAAAATCAAGTATAACAGTAAATCAAGTTCCTATCCAAGTAAAAATTCTATTAATGATCCACTTAGCTTTATAGACAAAGTTTCTCCATAAAATGAGCAATACCAGCTTGTCATCAAGTCTGGCACACAGAAACAAACAAGGCAAAGGGAGTTAGTTAAAGGTTCAATTTCAAAACCACTCAGGTTAATTCTTCCTGATACTGATGTCACCAAGCTTCCTCTTGAATTATTGCACAGACAAGCACCTTCTGAAGCACCAAGCTGGATAAGAATTTACCATCTCTTCTACTACTCTTCCTCTACAGGGCTGTTCACACAATAGTAACATCCAGTGGAGTGTTCTAAAAGCACCTTCCTCCTACAGAGGAAAGGGAATCACCATTTTCCATTATGTGCACGAATTGAGAATAAAAGGATTTCCTCGAAGCCATAGGAGAGTCTGTGACTACCTCAAACTTGAACTCAGGCCCCAGCTTGCTAACCACACTGCAATGAGTCCTTACCTGTGTAAGGAAAGATGCGAATGAAGGAAATAGAGAGGAGAGTGGAGGTTCAACAGTAACACAGGTTTATTTGGGAGAAACCTGTGGAGGGGGACCCAGTGGAGTCTGAGACCCACCTGCCATTTACAGCCTGGGGTAGATATAGAAGGAATGAGGAGGAGGGAGGGGTCAAGCTTCACATTTTCTGGTTAAAACAGGAGTTTTGGTAGAGTGTGATTTTTCTTTTCTTTTCTTTTCTTTTCTTTTTTTAAGAGAGAGGGACAGTGAGAGAGAGAGCAAGACAGAATCAATTTGATTTAATTTTTCATGTGGTTCTTGCTGCTCCAACACTTCATTGCACACATGGCACTGGGGTTTGAACCCACATACTCGTGCATAGCAGGCAAGGGCTGTAACCACTGAGCCACCACTCCAGCCCCAAGTGTGATTTTTCTGATAGGAGTCCAGAGTCAACAGATTCCAACAAGGGCCCAAGTCAGTAGATTTTGAAACAGTGAGTAGAGGGTTTGCTGTCTGGCTCACATGAGTGATTTCTGGTAATTTTTCATATTCATCATTCTAGACTCTAAAGGAATATAAGGAGTTGGGTCAATGATATCAAGTTGTTATTCAGTAAGTGTGTTAACAGACATAAGTATTAATTCTGCCTAGGAAGAAGATTCCCTAGTTATAATTGAAACAGTCAGAGAGATGATAGGAGATAACTTGCTTTAGCTGAAAGAGAGTAGGGAAATCTTAATGGGAGTGTGGTAGGTAGTCAAGTGGGCTTGGAAATATCCCACACTGTGGCTGACACCTCAGGGAGGAGAGCTGACAGGTGTGTTAGAGGAGAAGGAAAGCCTTCTGGTTGGCATAAGAGGATAAAGGAGTATGGGGAGCTAAAGTGGGTATTAAAACAAATGGAGGCATTGAATTTGGTTAGGGTGTTCCTGCCAAAAAAAGGCGTTGGCCATCTATACATGACTGGGGAAATCCATTCTGACAGCCAAAACCAAAAAGGTTTTAGACTAGAGTTTTAGTTTAGGGTAGTGGGATCCCATTCTCTGAGGTCCCCTTTTCTGCCTACAATCTGTCCAAAATCATCCCAATTCCTGCCTCAAAGGGCAGCTATGTTTCAACTGAGAAAGGAGGCAATTTGGTCAATCCTTAACAGCAAACTTACAGAAAAATTATTTTAAATCTACTACTTCGCAACAAATTTTACCAACCTACAAAAATCTCATGTTTGCCAAGACGTTTTATGGTTACAGGAAGTAACCATCAAGCCTGCCTTCAGATGGATTTCTTCAAAAATCTAGCTTGCTTTTATATAAAGACGCAGCCACCATTTGTAAATAAAATTGTAATATAGGCCTGATAGTCAACCATCACTGTTAGTCCCAAAGAAATAACTAAAGTTAATTATGTTCTTATGTTGGACCAGGCTCTATAAAAAAAGGCCTTGACGAATATTCCCTCAAGTAATACTCAAAACATCTAAATGAGGTGGACAATACATGGAAATATTGCCACACAACAGCAAAAAACAAATGCTGGCTATCACTATCCCTGTTGCTATTGTTATAATCAGGCATTGCTTTAGTTAGGAAAAACCTGAGGCTCATAGAGGGTCCTCAAGGTCACAGAGGTGGTAAGTAGTGATGGCTACTTTCAAATTTAATTCTTTCTGACTTGAAAGACTTCCAAGCATTTTACTATCTTGGTATACACCAGCAGACCAAGAAACAGAAAGGCACATTAAAAGGAGCCAGTGTACCAGTAAACAGCGATAGATACTGGAAACAAGTTTCTGCTCAAGCATTTTTTTAAAGAGAGAGGGACAGTGAGAGAGAGAGAAAGAGAGAGAATCAATTTTATTTAGTTTTTCACGTAACTTTCATTGTTCGGAGACTTCATTGTGTCCGTGGTGCTGGGGTTCGAACTCGTGTACTTGCACAAGCCTGGCAAGAGCTATAACTGCAGAGCCACTGCTCCAGCCCCTGCTTAAGCATTTTAAAACAGCATTCTGAGTAGCAAGGAACCACCAAACCTCTTCCTTCTTATTGTGTATAATCAAAGTATACACATGATCTTTATAGATATTACTACAGTTTAGCAAATTAAGATCTTCTGTAATCAAAATTACCATACTGTGTGTGTGTGTGTGTGTGTGAGAGAGAGAGAGAGAGAGAGAGAGAGAAGCTAAATTCTGAAAGCTCAGCACCATGGGAGAGTTCATCCTCCCCCACAATTGAATTCCTATTAGTCATTATCTCTATGCCACTACACATCAAGGTGCTTGATTACTAGGTTGAAAGAAATTCATTCATTGCTTCATTGAGGAAATATGAATGCTTCCCTGACTATAGACTGCCACCCAAAATCCTTGCCTAGAATGCATAAGGCTTTGACAGGAAGGTAACATTTCTTCTTTGCTATTAAGGATCATCATAATTATTTGGAATACAAATAATAAATTTTAATTCAGCAATGCCTATGGCCAATGGGCACTTAACATAAAAGAATAAAAATATAATCAATGAAATCAAGACAATATGCCTATTTCCATCCCAGCTCATTAGTACTAATTGATTAATTCTCATTTTTTGTTTTAAAGCATCCCTAAAATAATTTTTCAAAAAAGAAAGGATGGAGAGTAGGAAGGAAGAAGTAGAATGGGTAAGTAGATGAAATTCCTGGATGTTTTTCTAATTAATGTGAAATACTGTAAACATAACTGAACTTCTTTTTATGGTCACAAAAAAATCTGGCATTTTTCAATGAAGTTCAAGAATCACTGCATAAAGAATCATAAATAATGGCACAAAACTTTGTCTCTGGTGCCATCTCCCAAGTGTCACAAAGAAGTTTATAATCCTATCTTCTACTCTAAAAAGTCAAATGTGTAAGAAAAACAATACCAAGTCTATTTTAAAGGTGAAAATATGAGTAAAGCATAGAGTTCAATATTTCTAAGGGCCCACAAGTAATAGTTTTAGTTTTCTTGATGTAAGAGCTTAGTCCTCTGTATGTTAGGATGCTGGTCTCCATGAATGGAAACATAACACTGAAGACACATTACTTCCTGAAGTAGTTCCTTGTGTACTTCTTAAGTGGTCCAGTTTCCCTTTCATTTATCACTAATCTTTCCAATGTGTATGAACTTCCTGTAGAATGCATTATTTATAACATAGAAATGGCTGAAAAAGAACTTCTACCATATACTTAATATTTTATCATTTTTGAAAGATTATTTTTGGTCTTGAAAATCTCATGCTTTTTCTCAGCCTGTGTATAAATAAACTCCTAAAAATAAAAAAATTCCACTCAGCTTTTCTGATGCCATGATATGAAAAAGACAGGTGGTAACAGATATTCAGAGTGAATTGCTATTGTTGGTGATGATGATAATGATTCAACCACATATTCAAATAAATATTTATTATAGTTCAAGCGCTTTCAACATATGATAGATCATAGAAGATAGCAGATGCTTAGAACTATGCTATATCAACTACTATGGAAGAGTTGAGGTTCTCTATTGGTTAAGCTGATCTTCAAATGCCTTTTAGAAACAGAAAACTAACTTACCAATGGATTTTATGTTCCTAAGGACTCAATGATATGCATACAAATAGGTGTGTGTGAATAAATTGTATATGTATATATGTAAATGAATGTGTTTATGTGTGTATATGAACATATACATACACATGTGTAAGCAGGCTTGCTTGTGTATCACTGAGAACAACTAAATTAGTTGAGAAAAACAATATTTTAGAGAGCAAGGATTACTAAATTTTACTCAGTACCTGAACACACTGTAACTTTTACTGGTCCATTCATTCAATAATCAACACATAATTTTTGAGCCATTATCATATGTCAGGCATTATTCTCAGAGAAAATATTAAATAAATTGGTGAAGTTCTTAGTTTTTTTTAGCTTATTCTAATAAAGGAGAAAGATAATAAATAAGCAAGTTTATTTATTGCCCCCAGTACCTGAATTAACATATAGAATTGACTTATAGATGAAGCCCTCCTGAACAGGATGACCACCACAACAGTTTCAGAGAAGACCAACTAAAGTCAAAAACACCTGGTAAAGACTTTAAAAGGTGAACCCCCTATTCTCTTGACAAACATCAAATGGTAATAAATTTGGAATCAGCATTGAAAAAAATAAGTAAATTTATAAAGTGTCATGCAGTAATAAGAACTATGAAGAAAAGTAAAGCAAACCGAAAAGGCAGAGAATGAAAGACAGTGGTAAAAATCAAGAAAAGATGGGCAGTAACTCCTCTTGGGTAAGTTCATATTTTCTCAAAGAGCAAATGGAGTGAGCCAGCCATGTGGATCTGGAGGACAAATACTCCAGGCAAAGGTCCTACAGCAGGTATAACACAGAAGAGCTGGAGCAGAATGAATGAGGAAGACAGAATCAAAGAAGGAATCAGAACCAGAGGCTAATCAGAGGGCTTTGGGTTTCATTCCTAGTGAGATGAAAAGCCATTAGGGGATTTTAAAGAGAAAAGTAATAAGATCTGGCATATTTTTAAAGAATATTGACTAAAGTGTTAGGATTACTTTAGCATACAACATAAAGGCTGAAAACCAATAACTTAAACAGAGACT
The DNA here is from genome assembly GCA_004027875.1 of Aplodontia rufa. NCBI lineage: Eukaryota > Metazoa > Chordata > Mammalia > Rodentia > Aplodontiidae > Aplodontia > Aplodontia rufa. The sequence goes on along the minus strand of PVKS010001859.1, from coordinate 13,527 downwards.
TGTCTTTCTATCAGAAAAAGTAATTTCAAGGTGGGCAGTCCAAAGCTAATATGGTAATTCTGAAATCATCTTCTTCCCTTTGTTAAGGAATCACTGATCTAAAAGGGTGACCAAAAATATAGCTGTCACATTTACATAAAAGGACTAGTAAAGAGGAAGAAAGAAGAGTAAGCATGCCTCCTACTGAATCCGCTCTACTTGAGGAAACTTCCCCGGTGTCCCACACAACATTCCTCTCCTTTGGCTCGCTTTCAACCCCAAGATCATGTCTAGTTACAAAGGAGGCCTGAAAATACAGTATTTTAGCTGTGTATGTTCCTACCTCAAATGAATCAGGGTTCAGCTAATAATGAAGACAAAGAACTGGAAACAATAAGAACCAATTAACGGACAACTTAAAACAGTCTGGGCCAAAGAGTATGGTGTCAGGACTAGACTGATACCAATGTAAGTGCTGAAATAGAGCATACATGTTGAAGATCCAGCCAACAGCATTCACCAATGGACTGACTGTAGGGTGTGAGAAGAAGAAAAACATAGGATGCTCTCCTATGTCTTTGGCATGAGCCACTGAACAGATACAGTGAGTTGGGGAAGTTCCTCAAACTGTGATTTTGTGTGTGTATATGTGTGTTTGTGTGATCAAAACATGTCTCAGACACAAATGAAATAATCTTCAACCCCTCTATGATCCAACTTTGATCTTACACCCTTGACACTGATCCAGTCCTCATTCTTCCTCACTGCCTACCTCACCTATTTTAGTACTGGAAATTTTACTACTTTGTGTTTATTCCCTAGTTATTTTTCTTTAGCAAATATTACATATAATTGATGTTAAGTATTATTCATTTTCTTGTATCTCACAAAGAGTTCCTAGGCCACTTAATAAAAATTTACAAATTATCTGTTGAACAAAATTTGGTCAGTTACTACTACATCTGTTACTACTACTTGTTACTACTACATCTAAACCATATGACCCTTGTTTCTCTCAAGAGTTTCTCTCTAAGCAACCCTGCTCCTTACCAACAACTCCTGTGTCTTATTTATCTAGAGGCTGGTGTTCACTACCTATCTGCATGTTCTTACCAACTCTCCTCCTCCCCAGGAGAACGAGGGGATCCTGTAGATACCCAAATTCCCTCTTCACAAGGTGAGTTTTGTTCTTCCAAACATAGCTAACTTTCTCTCAACAATAGACAGCAAAATACTATTTTCACCAGGAGTATGAAGGGAAACTACTACAGAGGCAAAGAACTTGGATTGTTCAGATCTTGAACTCCAAGGGTGAGAAATCACATGTATACTTAGACATATCTGCCTCACTCCTTCCCCTTTAATCTCCCTCTGATGCCCCTTCTTGATATCAACACCATTCCTTGATTGAACATTTACCTGGATGTAATAGCACATCCAGAGACTTAGTAATCCATGACTGTGAGCTGGGAAATTTCTCCCAAAAGATTGTGGCAATACAAAGTCAAGATCTTTGAGCCGCTGATGGTATCTCAGCAGAACTTGACACCTATGGAGAAAGTTCTTCTTAGAGATTTGATAAGAGAGTCTTTGCTTTGAGTTGAGTCTCTAAATCTATAACTTTCCTTTGTCATTGCTAGTACTTCAGTAGTTGAAGGTTGTCAATAGATCAACACTCCCCATAACCACTAACTACACACACACACACACACACACACACACACACACACCAAAGACAGGGCAAAAGTCTAAACTGATAGATCATGTCCCCCTAAAGGACACTAATTCATGAATTTGATTGCAAACTTCTCCTTGCTACTAGAGAAAAGAAACAAAAAACAGTTTCCAGAATACAGAATGACAAAATTCCTAGTCAGAAAAACCTGATTCAGTCTACAAGAGACAGGTCTCCAAATTGCAACAGCTTAACCCCTTTATTTTATTTGTAGCCATGCTCTCACTTTAATAACAACAAATATTTGTTTTAAAAGTATTTTAGCAAAGAATAATGTTTTAATGTAGAGTTTTATAGACAACCATAACTAATCTCCAAAGCAATTTTTTATTTGCTCATGAACAAAATCAGTTTGATAACCATTCTTATTATCAGCCCTGAAGTAGTCAATGATTTCTTTCTCATTAACAGATAAGGAAGTAAATACAAAAATATATGACATACTGCCTGAGCCATTTGGCACAGTGGTGGAGGAATTGAAATTTGAATTCTCACCTCCTCCAATTTCCTAGACCCTAGAGCTCTGTGACTGGTTTTGCAATAAGGAAGCCTATTTATATGATGTTCCATGGGACCACAAAGTCAAAACCACAACAGGGTAGAATCAGGAAGACTTTGCTTTCTTGGCATGGAATTTCAAAGGCAACAGCATTACCCAATGTCAGTGTTTTTGCTATCTTGTGGGGGCTGCCCCGGACAAACAGGACAACAAAGAATTTCTGTAGAGCAGCATGTTCTTTGAGAACATAGTAAACTTTCTTGTTTTCAAAAAATAAACTAATCCAATTCTGTGCTTATAAAGCCAAAAGGATGGCCTTTGACTAAACCCCCAATGACTTCTTCCTTTTCATAGTAGAATCTCAATTTGAGCTGAGAATAAATTATCCACTACATGCTGCAATTCATCCAAAATGTTCTCCTCCCCAACTATCCACTACAAGTAATAAAATTACATAGAATATTGTCACTGATCTTCAAGCAGCACAGACCTTTGAGATGCAGTAAGTTGAGGATGCTAGTATTGGTGTCAAGCAGCAGCAATTGGCCATTCTCCACTGTGACATTGTCGCCATCTTGTGGCACTCTTTCAGGAAACCAGCTGTGAGCTCTGGACCATCTCCGGCAGAACTGAAAGGAAGAGTTGCCCTGGGAAACAAAGAATTTTTTTTTTTTAACCAAGATAATATAGGTGATCAATCAAAATAGAAACTTCTTCAAGAAAGTAAAATTAATTTAAATGTTTTAAATGCCTCAATAAAATGAGTCACCCCTCTCTTCTGCATATAGCTATGAACAGGAGAAAAACAGAGAGCACACAAAGTTATATTTGAAGTGCCTCAGTGCTCAGCCCCTGGAATTTACTCTTTTTTTCCAGCATAGGCACTTAACAGATGGAGTTGATTCCATTTTTTATTTTTACAGACATGTATTGAGTCTTGGACAAAAAGTCATAAATAGCCTGGAATAGGGAGAATTAAAATGTTCTGCTTGATGGGTGGCATTTTGCTTTATGTAATTGGTATCATTTTTCACTGGCTCTACTGCCAAGTGTCCTTGTTTTATAGGAACATTCCTCTTTCCAAGTGCTCGGATCTATTCTCCCACTCAGCTTTTTCTTTTTTCTTTCCCTCTTTCTCTCTCTCTCTCTCTCTCCCTCTTTAATATTATTGTTGCCTTTCCTCTGTGCTTAGTGCATTAGTGCTGAACAATGCTCATATATGCACAGGTAAAATGGAGACCAACATCAGGTGACAAGTGAATAGCCTGGAACCTTTGAGGGAGGGGCAGGGAGCAATATTGAGAGAAGGAGCTGGAGAAGGAAGCATCTTAGCCTTCACTTCTCCTCTCAGAACATCTGTCTCTTCTGTTAACTTAGGGTCACTTTAAAGTCATGTGCTTTTCAAAACAAGGATATAAAAATCACAGAGAACAGTATTCAATGATGCAAGAGGCTGAGAACCTGTCTGAATGCCTTGTGAAGCGAAGGAGCTATTATGATGATAAATATAAGAAAACAAGAACAGAGTCCCTCAAAGGAACGCATGTGTGCATGTGTGTGCCGCTCCACACACGGTCTTCTTCCTATCTACATTCCAACCAAATGTGAAGTCTGAGTTCCTGTAAAATAAAGTGCCTAGAAGGTTCTCTCATGACTTGGCAGAGACAGATGGGAGGAGACCATTAGGAAGGAAAGGCATGTTTGTAATGCCGACAACTACACCTACATGGAGAACTGTGCCCTACAGTATTTCTGAGAGAAAAAAAATAGAAAATTGTGTTGTCAGAAGAGCCAGTATATTTTCCACATGAGGGTACTGACTCTTAAGCCAATAGTATTGAGTGGCAGACCCAACCCAAATATTGATGAGGTTTTGGGAGAGGAAAAGTCATGTTTTTTTCATTTTCAACATCCATAAAATAGAAAATATAGTCTGATTCACCTTAGCTTAAGAGAGGTAAAGGCATGAGACAGAGTGATGACCAGTCCTTGCAACACAGAAAAAAGAAGGGGTTGGTTGCCTATGAGCATCATTGTCAGTATGTGAACAATGTCTGCATGATGACTGTCCACAGAAAAGTAGGAAGAAGTTTAACTCTCCAGCTGATGTCCCTATAGAGCTAGCTATCAAGTGGAAAATTAGGGGAAATAATTTATTATAGGGCTATATGCTGTACATTATTATAATCCTTCAGTTCACTCTGTAAGTACAGACAAATGGAAGGAAGGCAAATAGGAGGAAACCAGAGGGGAATAAAGTGGGGAGATGGTGGGAAAAATTGAGACAGCAACATCAACTGAAATGGAGGATGAACCAGGCTATCTGTACTATCCAGAGTCCCCAACAAAATGGCATTTGCAAAAGCTTGAATTTCCAAGTAAGAGAGAGAAAGGCCTTAGCATAATCCTATCCCTTCATTTTAAAGGTAATGTTTCAGATAGCCATCATAAAGGTTCTGGAATCAAGGCTCAGGTGGCACCCAGATATCTGTAATTTTAAATGGATCGCCTCAGATAAGAATTCTGCTTCAAAGTCTGAGGACAAAGTCAAGACAAGGGCTAAAGGACAGGGAGATATGCCCCAAAAAGGAAACAAAAGTTTCCTGCAAATCACTACCCAAAGCTCACAGGGTTTGGTCAGGGTCCCTTCATGTCCAGTAGGCTGGGCAAGGTGGTGTGCGGAAAGCTTGTTAGAATAATGAAGAATTCATCAGTATAACTATTTCTGATATTAATCAGGTGATTAGATCCATATCCCTGCCACAGAACTACAAAGAAACTGGGGCTCATGACACAGCAAAATGATCTGAAATGGGCTGGAGTGGTGGCTCTGAGGTTATGGCACTTTCCTGGCATGCGCAAGTACACCGGTTCAAACCCCAGCACCACATACACGACTAAGTGTTGCAGCAATGAGAGCCATGTGAAAAACTCAATAAAAATTGATTCTCTCGTCTCTCTCTCTCTCTTCTCTGTTTCTCTCTCACTGTTCTTCTCTCTTTTTTAAAAAAATGATCTGAAACAATTAGGCATCATTTAGGTACATGAGAGTGTTAAAAGAAAATCATTCCACGCTGTCTTTCATTAATCAGATAATATTTTTTAAATCATTATAATTAGCATACATTTGTGTTACTTAGCTTTGAGCTTGAAAGACTAACTCTGTTGATAACAAAGTGATGTTTTGGTCAAGGCACCGTTGACACAAACCTAGTTCATAGGCCAATGCAGGTTTCACTTCCACCTAATATAAGCTTTTCCCCTCCAGTTTCCAAGGCGCTAAGCATCTAGCTTTCGTTGATAGACAAATTAGTCACATCTATTGTTTAAATAAAGCAAATAATTTACTTACAAGCACAGGGAGCAGGTACAGAAAGGGATGCATAAGAACTATCCAGAACATGCCTTCATCTTTAGCACAATACATGCAGCCAGAAAGAAAGAAAGAAAGAAAGAAAGAGAAAGAAAGAAAGGCTAACTTTCTTGCCTCAGCTTGGAAGCTTATGCAATTTGTTTTCTTCTTACAAAATGTCAGCACTTCTCTGAACTTCAGGGAATGTGCAGTGTCGGCAAATCTTACTTGTCACCTTAAATGTACTTGCAACACCACCAGAGTCATCTTGAAAGAAGTCATTGATCAGCAAGTTGAAACATCAGGCGAAGCAAAGACCTATTTGTGAGCGTATGCATTGAGCCAGGGTGGCGGAGGTGGGTTACGGGAATCTCTCTAGTCACAGTGTCTCCTGCCTGACAAAGACAAGGAAGAACCATTTTGACACCTCACCATAATGCCTTCTTGCTCAGCATGCAAATCTTGGAAATAGGAAAAGACAAGTCACTGCATACAACATTTTCTCTGCCCTCTTATCCTCCCTTGTGTTCTGCAAAGCACTTATCCATTGTATATTTGTTTGTAGTCAGTCAACCCTAATAAATTGTGAAGAAACTTCTTGGTCTGCTGAATCCTCAGTACCTACAACAATACCTGGCATAGAGTGGGTACCTCAAAAGTATATTTGAAAGAATGGTCAGCTCTTGATTCTGTTTGTAATCATTAAGCCATAATTTAAAATATTTGAATAACTACGAAAATTTGAGATGAACCTGAAATTATTGTTACTTTTATTCAATACTCCTTGGCATAGAAGTTTGGTTTGTTTGTTTTTTGAGATACTGGAGATTGAACCCAGGGGCACTCTACCACTGAACTACACCCCCCAGCTCTTTTTACTATTTATTTTGAGACAGGGTGTTGCTAGTTACTTGATGTATTAGTAAGCTTTGTCACTGTGACAAAAAGACCTGCTGGGAACACCTTAGAGGAGGAAAAGTTTATTTTGGCTGATGGTTTCAGAGATTCAGTCAAAGGTTGGCTAACTCCATACCTCTGGCCTTGAGTTGAGATAAGGCACTACCTCTGGCCTTGAGATAAGGCAGAACATCATGGCAGCAGGGTGTAGTGGGAGAAAGCTATTCAATTCATGACATCCAGGAAACAGACAACTTAAGTGCAAGGAGCCAGGGATAGACATAATCCTCAAGAGCATACCCCTAGGGATATACTTCTTCTAGCCACACCCTATCTTCCTACAGTTACCACCCATTAATGCATTCAAATTATAATCCATCAAGTGGACCAATCTGCTGACTAGGTTCCAGCTCTCATATTCCAACCACTTCACCTCTGAACATCCCTGCATTGTCTCACACATGAGCTTTGGTGGGGGGCTGGGGTACCTCACATCTAAATCCTAATACCCGGGCTGGCCTCCAGCTTCCTGAATAACTGGGATTATAGGTGTGTGTCATCATATCAGGCAAAATGATTTTAATTTTTATAAATCTAAATGTATTTACCTTCTATTTTATGACATCCTTCACTATTTTGTCCAGAGGACATCTTTCTTTAACTCTGACATGAATATCACTTATGCATTCTTGATTTGTAGCATTTTATGTTTGCACATTACTTCTCAACTAACTTGGAATTTATGTTAGTGGGAATTTTTCCTTTTTTTTTTTTGGTATTTATTCTTAGTTTTTCCTCCAAATAGTTAAGTGATTATCTTTACACTACTTATCAAATAATATTTGACCTCCTAACTAATTGTATTGACTATTTTAACAGTTGTTGAACAGTGTTGAGTGATATTAAACCTGCTGGCCAATTAAAATTCAAAACCTTTTGTGTATGAGCTAATGCAAAGGCATCTCTCCCAGAGAAATGTGACCAGCCCTTCATGTTCTTAAGGTGCTTCCATTATCATTTAGAAAAAGACAAACAGCCAGATAATTAAAGTGTGATTAGTTCAATAATTGAAAACATAACCAATGTGCTTTGGGAGTTCAGGATATTGGATGGCTGACCCTGGTACAGACTGCCTTCCAGGTGAAATCCAGTGCATAAAATCATTTTTTCTACTTTTAATCTGGACATTACAGATAAATTGACACAGATTGAGATTATTTCAGCTGATTATGAAACAAAAGATGCCCACTGTAGAAAGTCAACCATCTACAAATCCAGGATTACTAATAGAGCCTTGACCTATTAACTCAATAACTCTTTGGGGAACAAAAAGGAAATTAAATTAGTTTGGCATAATTTATTCCTACTAAACTCAGACTGGCCCTAAGTGATCACTTTCTTTCCTCAATGCTTATAAACCCTTTGTGAATCAACGACAACACAAAAAAGTCCTTCTAAACTGCCCAGCTCATTGAATATTCAAAGAAACGGCAAAGATACCTTTTTCCAGAGACTTATGCCCACTTCCAATTTACCTTTGTCCCTTTTAGAAAGTGACAAAGTGAGACAATCCACTGGACTATCTCTTCACTTGTCACACTGCCTATCCTCTGTGATTTCTCAAAGATTACTGATACTAGGTGTTTCATATATGTAAGTCACTTCTGAGCGCCAAAGGACTATCACAGTCTGCAAAGAGAACAGATTTACAGTCTATTTTCTACACTCGAGTCTGTGAATTGCTTCTAACATTATCTTTTCTGAATTTTAAATCTGAGGATCATTCCACTTACTAGAGAAAATAATGATAACTATTTTGAATGCATGTCCCACGCATGGTGCTAGACATTTTACTTACAGAGTCACTATTCCTCACGACTGAAAAACATAGGTGTTTCTTGCTCCACTTAAAGTTTAAGGTTAAAAAATTAATAATAATGCATAAGATTTACTGACTGCACTTAACAGTATTATCTCATTTAATAATGAAATACTATTTTCAGATGCCTTTCCTGAACTACAGAGTAGACAGATCTATACATTCAAGAAATATTTTATTTATGCATTATAATTATACATAATAGTGACATTTGTTGTTACATATTTGTGCATGTACACAACATAAAATATAATTTGGTCAATTTTGTTTCCCCCTACCTGGCTTTTCCCTCTTCTCCTCCCTCCCCCTTGCTTCCTTCAACACATATTTCTTGAGCATACACTATACCCCAGTTACTGGTCTAAGCACACACACACACACACACACAAATCAAATCCCTAATCTTACGGAGCTTATATTTTAGGAGAATAACAGATGCATATATAAAATAAACAGCATGCTCTGAAAGAAAAAGAAAAAAGAAGGCAAAGTGGATCAACTATGCCAGGGTGAAAGAAACGACATGACATTCAGTGATGGGGTCTGTGACTCCAACAAGGGATTGGAGTAGACAAGTGAAGTGAGAGCTAGAGGCTATCCAGAGGATGACCCTGAAGAAGGAGCACACTTGCAGTCACATGTGTGCTGCAAGGACAGGCGGGGCACAGGACCTAAACAAAGGGAAGCTGCTGTGCTGTGGCCTTCCTGCTGATGCAGTATACTGCATCAAGACCTAGTGGATATTGAATTCTCTACATGAGAATTCAGTGAACTGTTAGGCAGTATATGACAGTCCACAAATCACAATCTACAACCCAACCCTGACTCAACCAGGAGTTTGATGTTGGTGCATAACCTGATCAATTTATTTGTATATTGTTTATGGTTGCTTTCTGTTCATGACAAAGACAACATGACCTGCCAAAACTAAAATACCTATTCTCTGGCTCTTTATAGAAAAAGCTGGGGGATTCTTGGCATATTCTGATTCATATTATCAGTATAATACTTATACTCAGCATAGAACATCTATACTCCACCAATATTGACATGGTCTCAAAATGGAACTTTCTGTAAATAAAAATAAGTAATTATAATATAGCCTGCTAAGAGTTCGAGGACAGAAAGCAAAAACATCTTAGTAAAGGATTTATGCTGAAGTACTGGAAATTGGTTCCATTCTTCTCATTTCCTAGTAAGAAAAAAACCAGGTCTCAGGAGGCCACATAAAGGCAAGTGCAAAGGTGGGCAAGTGCGCATGTATATGTGTGAATGTGTGTGTTTGCATGCCACCCACATGCGCAAGTGTGCCCAAGCATGCACATACATACAGAGTCAAATCAGAAGATTGACAGATACATGCAAGCCTTTTCCACAGGGCTGACACACTGCCATTTAACCAGCGAGCATGCAGCACGTGTTTCTGCTCCTAGTCACTAGTAAGAGACAAGGTTAACATTTTAAGTGATGGACTACAACATGTTATTTCCCCATGCAATGGACCCGTGACTGCACCGCTTTCGAAAACACTTAATTTCAGTGATTGAATACACAGGAGCGCACTTTCCCTGCTATGAACCTTTGACAGCTTCTCGGTCTCATACACCAAGGGAGCCTATTTTTTTTTTCTTCTTTTCTTTTTTTTCCTCCCCTTTGTACCTGAAGGGAAGTAAAATGAATATGTCATGACAGGGGGAAAAAAAGAAAAAAGAAAGAAGCCCAGAGAATGAAAACCAGTTTATAGGCATCAGTGTATTTTACCATCAAAGTATTCAGTGCCATCTGCTCTAATTACTTCTAATGTTTGGGCTACCATCTTCATACAATAGAAATAATGATCTCCTCGAGGGCAAAATTTTTTTTCATAGAAATAAACAAAAGTTGATTATATTTAGCTCCCAGGCTAAAAGAAAATGTCAAGCTACTTTGTAGTGAGAAATCAATTAGTAGAATGGGTAGGTCTCTGATTAACTCAAACAAATTGGGTCCCCTTGGTAGTTCTCATCTTCCTTATTTTCCCGCTTTTTTGGAGGAGTGGTGTCCACAACTCATGAAGGACAAGAAGCTAACTAGACACGATTCTGGGTCTAAGGTTATTCCACAAAGTTCCTTACATCTGGATTAAAATCAGACAAGACGAAGTCATCCCCCAGACTTCTGGTTGATATCAGGCATGCCAAAACTTCAAAAAAAACCTGAACACAGGATTGCGTATTCTTCCAAGATTTTAGATTATTTCATAGAATGAACCCCTGATGGGCAACCCCAGACCTCAGCTTCTCAAAGGAAGACTGGAGCCAACTTAGCACCAGTAAAGTCTCCAAGAAGAGAATTGATCCAGATTGTTCCATTCCTTGGACCTAATGGATGCCAGCAGAAGTATGACTTTCACAAAAGGGCTGAGTGACCTTTGCAAATCTGTAACATACTACCTCTATTCAGCAGAATTCTGAGATGCTCCTTGCAGGACTGCCACCCACAGTATACTCACGCTAACTCTCCCTTCTCTAGTGGGAGCAGAGCTTGGGCATATGAGGGGATATTATACCCACAATTAACGTGTATTACACAACAGTAGTGAAAGGATCTTGCAAATGTAATTCAGTACAGACACCAGTCGAATAAGCTATTCAAAACGGAGATGGATTTCACCTCGTCAGATGGTGCTTAAAAGAGATTCTCCCATTGATCTTAAAAAAGCAAAGAGCAACCTTTAGGAGCTGAAAGTGGTCCCTAGCCAATAGCCTGTCTGATTTAAGGAATTGAGTTCTACAGACAGGTGGAATTAGCTTGGAGGAAGACTTTGAGCCTCAGATGTGAATGGAGTTGGCTGACACCTTGATTTTAGCTTTGTGAGACCCTGGACAGAGAAATCAGCTATTCTATGCCCAGACTTCTGACTACAGATGGTGACATAATAAATAGGCATGCTTTTAAGTTGCCAGAGTGTGGTCATTTATTAGGCTGCAATACAAAACTAATGTGCTACCATAATGGCCTTCTTCAGAGAGCAATTTGCACAGAGAACATGTTTGTTTTTTTCCGCCTTCGTTGAAGTTTCTTCTCTGAAAGGGAGATAACAAGATCACATTGGGAGGCCACTGCTAGGCAGAAGGCCAGGGGCTGCAGAACTGACTCCTAACACAGAGGACAGGCAACATAAACTTTTTAAATTTAAGATGCCACAAAGTGTAAATTAAGACCTGGTACAGACCTTTCATTTGCTCAGGAAGAGTTATAGCTACTAAAGATATACAGCAAATGCCACAAGGACTTCTATGTTACTAGAACCTCTCTTTATTTAGACTATAGAGGGGCAAAATCTCCCAGACCTGAACACAGCTATGGCATGTGTCCTTTGGGAGGAACTGAGAATTTTTGAAAGTCCATATTCTGACTGTACTTCTGAGAATTATATTGGAATATAATTGATATTAGTAGCACTGCTTTTTCACCAACATCGCTTCCTGAGGAGAAAAGAGGATTTGACTCTTTTTTATTATTTTATTCCCTCCTAGAAAGGAAGGAAGGAAGGAAGGAAGGAAGGAAGGAAGGAAGGAAGGAGTGGAAGGAGGGAGGGCAATTTATTCAGGGGAAAACCAAGTTTAGAAACCAGAGAAATCCATCTTGCTCCTGGTATCTTCACTGCCCTTGAGTAAATAACTTCTCTGTGATGTACCATTAGACTTTAGAATGGAGATTTTTGTACTTTTTATGAAAGGCAAATGAAATATAAGTTTTTAGATTTCCTGAAAGTAGCATCATATATTCTTAAACAATCATGCATTATTTCCTGGTTTTGATAATGTACAAGGTTATTCTGTTGATGCTAATACCACAAAATTCTTCTTTCTAATTGAGGAATGTGAAAACCCAGAAGTCTGTGTTTCAGAGCTGGGAAGGAGCTTGCCTATCCATTGCAGGGCAGATGCCTTTCTCTAATCATAGGTTCTATTGGTTAAAATCACCCCCATCACCATCACTATCACCTCTGTGAATATTCCCTGGGTGCTCACTATGAACCAGGCACTGTAATACCTACCCCTATACTCATGAATGTGTAATTGCATTTCTAAGCTCTTAAAGTCCAGTTGTTCCCTTTAATCCAAACTCATCTGCCACACATTGTTCCTTTTCTGCCAAACATTGTTTATTGGTTCCAGATGCAGTGAATCACTTACTGGCTTGAGCAGCATTAGAGGTAAACACCAAGGTTAAAATGTAGAGATAATTAAATAACACCAACTACCAGTAATAGCAGTCCAGGCAAAAAAGGAAACAGACCCAGATATTTCAGATAGAGCAGTCTGATGGAAACCCTCCTCTCTCAGGATCAAAACTACATGCCATTTGGACATGAGGCTGAAAATATCTGCATTTTATTTTTTCAAATTTTCAAATGCCAGTTACCAATATGAGAAAAAGCAGCAAGATGGTGGTAACTATAATTTAAATAATCCAGTGATAACAAGTAAAACATCCAAAAATCAGTACCATGTATGTAGTATATGAAAGCAATGTATTTGAAGATTTTTAGAAATACACATATATCTAATTTATTGCTCAGACTGCTGATAAATACAATTAATGAAATATATGCATTTTCCTTTTTAGTAAACTCTTCTTCAGAGAAAACCCATAAAGCAAATATTTTCCAAAGCCTTCCAAAAATTCATAAAGCTCAATATAATCTCCAGACAGCAAAATGCACTTTTATCATTTGCTTTAGAGTCACCTGGAATTCATTGTATATTCTTCATGCAATGTATAAACACAGCCCTACAACATATAATGTAAGTTTATACAAACACTTGAAAAACTTTTCCTATTATGTCTTCTAAGGCAGAAAGCTCAGAACCCTTGGCAAATACTAAACAATTCACAGGCATAGTTATCACCAAAAAGTCCCTCCTAGTTTTGAATTTCAAAAGCCACAGAGACCTCCCCACGTGAAATGTGCCTTAAAGTAATCAACAGCCAAAGAACCAAAGGCTGAGCTCTTTCAACCAGCCATATTAGAAGGTATTAGAGGCCACAGCACCTCTCAGAAACAAGTACAAAGTGTCTTTCCCCAAAAGACTCCCACCATTGAAGAATTACCCCTTTGCTGAAAATGAACTGCCCAACTTGCTAAGGATTAATTATTTACAGGGTTCTACTTTTCCTTATGGAAATAGAAATTGCTA